>WBMW01005542.1:404454-436954 GCA_013396635.1 Penelope pileata
TGCAGGCATGTGGGGGAAGAGTAATTGTCCACTTCTCAATTGCTCTTTGAGATTGAAATCAAATGTACATGGCATTCTCATTTCATACTGATTAAACATACAGACTAAACCAGGTAATTACAAATACATGTGTTGGGGATGTTTTTTTTTAATTCATAAAATTGTTCCCATCTTTAAAAACACTTTAAAAAAAAGGTGGAATTACCAACACACAGAAACAGATGTTTCTGGCACTTAAATGTTGGGAATTCAGACTGCTTGTCTGGCATCACCTGGTTTTGATTCAGTATTCATTGTTTCAGGTTCACTTTGCTTAACTCTGTCCAGTGCTGTAGAGGTAAAACCACAGTACCACCTCTGGAAACGGGTAGCTGCACTAGTCTTGAACACCTTTCCTTAAAGGATATTTTATCCCCACAATGAAAAATAACTGGAAGTAATTTAGAACACTGTACATGGTCATGTACCTACACAGACTTATTTACCCATGAACCAAAATGACCTGGCAAACTAGTATTAGCTTTTCAAAGTGATACAAGGTCTCCTTCTACTGACTTGAATTTCTTCTATTCAAGTATCTGTTTAGTTAATGATACACAAAGCAAGGGCTCACCACTTGCTGACTGGTGCCCAGTCGGTTGCCAAGCACTGGCCCCTCCCCTCCCTTACATTTACATGGTGTCATATGGTATGGAATATGCCTTTGGTCAGCTGTCAGGTCAGCTGTCCTCGTCCTGTCCTCTCCCAGCCCCCTGTGCCTCCCCAACTCCTTTGCTGGCAGAGCCATACAAGAAGCTGAGAGACTGAAACGTCCTTCCCTCTGTTCAACACTGCCAGGCAACAAGTATAAACAATTGGTACGCTATCAACTTTGTTTTGCACCAGAGCTAAAACATAGCCTCATACCAGACACTATGAGAAAGGTAACTTTTGTCTCAGCTAGAAACTAAGACACTCTTATTGAGGAAGGCGTATCTGCACAGACAGAGTTATCTCCCAGACTTGACTAGAATCACTGCGATATTTGAGTTTCTTACCACAACACTTGTACTAATGTCAGAAAACAGTTATTTAAATGTTAACAGCACAGGTTCAACGTACTTACTAAAACAGTTATCAGTTAATATCAGCCTGTACAGAGCATAAAAAGTGATAAATATGTGCCAGGTTTTAATGAAGTGACAAAGCTCTAAGCTGCCTCTTTACATGATTACTTAATGTATCCTACATTGTCTGGTATGTGATTTTGTCCACTGAATGTATTCTTTACAATTTAACAGGTCATTACAGCTTTAACATAATTGTGGAAATAAAAGCACATAAAATGCAAGAATTTTAAAATAAATTTCACAGCACACATTTATGCAAAAAATTATCGCATTTAAGAATTACTACGGTGTAAGTCAGCATGAACAGGCACATGTGCCACAGGGAGCTGGTACAACAGCAGCTGGATTTGGCATGCAGAACTCCCAGCCCTACCAAATCCTCACCACTCTGACCACTGCACCCTCCCCTGTATAAGCAGTGAAAACCAGTGGTAGAGACAAGACTCGATAACTATAAGCTTTGGCAATGATGCTTTCTGTTCACATTGGTGGAGGAGAGCTTCAAAGTTCACATCCTACTGAAAAAAAAACAAGCTCAAGATACTGGCTACTGTCCTGGTGTCCCTCGTGCACCCCTGTTCACGTGTTCTCAGTTAATCCAGACACTGTGGACAGAGCACGAGCTCCCTGTGGGATTGACCATGTTCAAGGCATCTTCCCTCCCGGGAAGCTGAAGAACTCAATACAAGGCTAAGCAGATATTTCTGTACCAGTCAAATGCAGGCTGAACTGCATGGACAGCATCTTGGCTAACAGAGGATCACAATGTCAGGTTGGTGACAAGGGGGCAATCACCATACGAGGAGGTATGAAGACTTCATGAAGGTATGACTAGGGGCTGCTTGACACCTGAGTTAAGACTCTCTGCCTCTGGGCACTGCAAGCCTCTGCCTGGAGTACCATCCAAGGTAGGATGATGCACTTCAAATACAGAAAATAGAAGACAGAAAACAGAAAGGCAGCCAGAATATTCAGGGATCAGACATGCACAAGCTATGAGAAGAGACCGAATGGACTGAGCCTGTTAAACCCAAGGAGAGATAGCAACCTGAGAGGTGACAGAAGCATCCAAACATCTCAGAGGCTACTGTAGTGAGACAGGCAATGACTATAATTAACAAGAAAAGTAATGAGATGAAACAGCTGTAGGAAAAATTGGAAAGAGATGTTATGAAAAATCTTTTTAAAGATAGGAACAAATTGCCTAGAGGCACTGGAGAGTCTCCACCACTAAAACACAGGCAAAGCAGGTACATTACAGAACATCACAGCTAGAGCTGATCATATGTTGGGAAACAGCGTAGGGGATCTCTCAAAGCTTCTCCTGATCTATTTTGTCTTTAGGGAGGGACCTACTACACTGCATTTCCAGCTTGTGCTTTATAGAGTTCCAGATGTAGCGAAAACTCTGAGCGGGACTGGATTACAGTTTAACTCTGCATTGATTTCCCTGTGAAACAGTGAGGTTATACAAAAGGCAAGATTCTCAGACTACATAATTCAATTTAACTTCACTACCTTGAAAATGGATTAATTCAATGAAATTGGGTAAATTACACCAGATGGGAATCTCACTCCGAACCTATGCCACTGATCATATTTCATCTTCTTCTTTCAACTGACAAGGCACATCAGTCTTAGGTCAAAACCTTATCTTAGGTCAGACTCTTAATTCTCATCCACTTAAGCTTCCACCTCTAAACAACAGAACTCAGAAACTTCTGTTTGCCATCATGAAAATCCTCAAAATAAATGGTCTCCAGTACCAGGACACACATTTGTCAATAATTTTGCCCGTCTCATCCCTTTCATCTCTGAAATATTTAACTACAATTGAGTATTTGCTTTCCTCTGACACCTCCAGCTGAGACTCAGTGTAAAGCTGGCTTGAAGAGGAAAAAAAAGAAATAAATGGGTCTTGACATGTCGAAGAGATAATGAACTCTGAAACACCATAATATGGTATCAAACACTGTTATATCATTGACAAATTTTGGATTTCCCCAGTTTACCAGGAGAGGAAGCATGGTTGGGTACGAAAAACACGGATTTTTTTACAGGTTTATAATCATTGCCAGCCCTGCATCCCCCCCTCCAAAGAGACAATCAAAAAATCAAAACAAAAACAAAAACCCAAAAAGAAGTTTCTGAAAATTCTATCAAAGACCCATTAGAAGGAAAAACACACTGATTCTTTGGAAATTCCCACGGTGCTTTTAAATGCAGCACTCCCTACAAAAATTCAAGTCTTTAGATGTTTCTAACAAAGTTACACTTAACTCTGAACACTCGAGGCTTACTCAAGCCACTGTTTATTGTGCGAAGTACACCTGTGTTCATACAAGCTAGGATGGAGAAGCTACATCCTGAAAGCAGAAGTGTGGAGAATCATACTGAAGGGACATGCAAGCTGGTAGCCAGGCTTAGCTTAGCAGCCTGGGGCACTGCCAACGTTCACATCACATCTAGTCTGATCCTGTGCTGAACACACTGCTCTGGTGGCTCTGTACCACCCACCGCTGCAGAGGATGAAGCGCTGCCTTCTAAGAGATGCCCAGCCAAAAAAAATTAAACATTAGCTGACATGTACAAATTTAACACCAGCCTAAAAAAAAGCTGGGCTCGCCAGCATCACAGCATCTGATGCTCAGAATCAGGTTTGCTGGCACAGTCCTGGTCTCAATGGATTGGTCAGCAGAGATTGAGCCCAGCTGCCTTCAAAATGTCAGGTAAGTGTGATGTTCACATACAACACAAGCTGCTGCAATATAAACAAGCCTTAACATTACACATCTCTTAAAAGCAATGTTGGACCGGTTACATACTGTTTTATCTGAGCAGATGTCAGCACCTGCTTTAAGGAGAGAACCAAAACATTTGTGCTACTTCACTGTCCCCAGCCCCCCTCTACTAAAAGTGAGGAAGAACACTGACTGTCAGATTTTTCAGTGGCATTTTATACCAGAGCAGAAAGACAGATGTTTTAATTCCCACCCCCTTCCCATTCTGGGCAGCCAGTCTCTTTGCTAAGCTGTTCACCCTTACCATTAAAATTGATTTGCACAACAGTACATTGCAGCCAAAGCAAGCACAGCAGTCATTAAAGAAGAGGCTGCTCACACATGTTTCTATACTTAGCCAAGTCAACTACTGATGAATGGGTCATCTTTTGTCAAGCAACTGTAAGGAACTGGTAAAGAAATACTTTGTGGTTCAGGAACACTCATGCTGACAGGTAGGTCTTCTCTTCTTTTGCTTTCTGACTGCAGTGTGCTCTGCTCACAGGTCCTCACCCAACCTCTTGTCGTGATAACAGAAAATAATAAAAATGCCCTAGTCAGTTGGAAAAGTATATGCTGAGAAAAACTCTGGAAATCTTTAAGAAGTTAATGCACAGACACCAATGCCAGTTAAATCATATTGAACTCAAACATAAGCAAAAGACAATAATTCAGAAAGGGAACAGGCCAGGGTCAGAAATGAAAACTTTACTGTGTAAAGTGGTGGTTCCCAACATATTGCAGAGTGCTTCTTAAAACTCAAGATGCTTCCAAATATTACACCTCCCGTTTGTCCTCTCACTGTTCTCAGTGCCCTTTATTTGAGCCCCAAGCCCTGACACCTCACCTTCACTGTCTTCTTACAGTCACAGAGGCCACTTTTTCAGATTCCAAATACACACACACATACTCCTCTACGTGAGACCTCTGAAAATTCTTCAATGAGGACATTACCTTAAAATTACTACCTTAAAATGACAATAATTAAATAAATCTGGAGTCTTAGTCCTAAATATCACTTCAGGCTCTAGTGAAGACAGCAATAGAAATCATGCCACCAGATCCTCAGACCAGAGCAGCTCCAGGTTGCATTTTATGAAATAACAAATGAAGCTGTAAGGGAGAAATCTTGCAAACAGACAGGGAGTGGCTGTAGCAGATGAAATTTATATCAGAAACACTAGAAATGTGGTGCCAAATTCCCGTCTCCAGCCATAGTTTCCACAGCCAAAAGAACAAATGACACCCGTGGGAGAAATATGCTGTCAGGAAACTGCATGGAGGTTATATAGCAGTCTATGCTAAGCTCTCTTGCAGACTTTGGTGTAATATCCCAGCAAGGATAAGAAATGAGGAGTGATGCTCTGTCTTCTATGCTCAGTAGCTGTTGCTACAGCAATCTCATACCTGAAACTATCCTAGCCCTCGAAATACATTTTTACAGTGTACTGATTTAAGTTGTAAACAGATTGTAAACAGAAAAGTTTATGGAGACTTACAGCCTAGACAAATGAGGAGGGGTATTCTCTGAGAGATCAAAAGGTAATGAACAGCAAAGCAAATGTGAAGCTTTATTCCTCAACCTCAGTACACACAAGGTCTCATTTCCAAAGAAACACTTCCCAAATACTGGCAAAATGATCTGTCCTCAAAGATGAAGGAAAAGGCTGGTCCATTTTCAAATGTGTTATCCCAAAATAAAAAGTCAGCCAAAATTAACAGGTAGCTGTGGGAAGCAACACCCTGAGTGGGTGGAGTTTGTCCTAACTGTTAGTTGGAGAAGGAGTAATAAAAAATGAACAGACACATTTAGCTATAAGTTATCAAGTAAGTGCCACTGTCACCTGCCTTAAAATTAACCAAGCTTCTGTAACACATACTGAGGTCTATGAAAGCCTGCATTCTGCATCTCAAAACAGCCATACTGATGTGCCAGTCATGACCGTAGGGGTGAAAGCTGCAGGACTAGGCCACTAGACTTCATTTTTAATGGGTCCTAAGTAGGTAGTTTGGTCTAGGTCCAAAAGGCTTTTATCTTCCCTGAATATGAACAGCTCTGAGAACATCTGTAACCCTGTGAGCCACGCTTCATTAGAATGAAATTAAAAGAATTATTTGCACCCCCCCTTTTTTTTTTTAAATAAAGTTCTGGTTCCAAGAAGTGAACAATCTCATAAGCAGTTCTTGTGGAGATGAAGTAAAGATGTGTGTTGTCATACAGCTTTCTGCAGAGCTATGACTGCTCAGGAGCAAATTACTGCACACAAACTCTCTAGTCTGGATGTGCATTTACTCGTGGGAGAATGGGCTGTATGTATTGACAAATAAGGACTTCATCTGTCCTGCCTAGACTGCATCAGCTCACTAAACGGATTTAATATGCAATTTCCTCTTAGGCATTTACCTTTGGAATTTTGGTTTTGATAATGGGGATCTCCTGTATACATACACACATGAAATGACAGCTCTTTAATGATGCTAAGTCAGACAAATGCCCTTTCAATGAACACAGTGTAAGAAAAATGTCCTTGGATATCTCAGATACAAAATGCCAATAAATTCAATTTATGTCTCATTTAATCTGCAATGGAACAGTTAGTGCTTAAAGGGTACATACACTTCTCCTGCTCCCTTTCTTCCTGAGAAACTTTCAGATGCTGAAAATCGATTCCTTTTGTCTCCTTGTTATTCATCTGCTACACATTAAGGAGAAACTTCGGGCATTCGGTGATCCCAGAATGGTCTTTTATCTCCAGAGAAGCCTGGTATGAATTAAAATCTTACGCTCCCACAAATTATGGATGCATACTGCAGCATGCCACTGGCTTATCTGCTCATGACTTTTGCCAGTTTTCTCAGCATGCTGCAGCTACCTAACTTGCATCTTTCAACTTAAGTGACTTCTACAATGCTGTCTATGCAGGCCAGGAAAAGTGCTTTGACAGCAGTGTACACTAATACATACCCCCACACAACGGGTACTGCTATCTGTTCTTCTTCCAATGGTAGTTTTACTACAGCCAAAATCATAGTACAAGAACAATAAATAGTTAATGGAAGTGATGATCTTTAGTTTCAGTGGCCTTAAGAAATGAAGATTGTATTGAAACAACCTTGAGCTGCTGCAATTTCTGTCATATCTGTTTTTAAAGGCAGTTTTAACTCAGGACATTGTTTTTTGTCTGTAATGGATGTAAAATTCTGCAGCACTGGTAAAACACATCCTGCTTTTTCTCTCCGAGCTTCCTGCTATTGGTGCTGCTGTATGTGCCCTGTACCTCAGGAATTCAAGGTTTCCACTCCCAGGTTTAAAAGTAAACCAAGGCTTAGCGTCCTAATTCATGTTTTACTCTTTGTTGTGCTTTCAGTTTATTTTTTTGCCTTCCAAATGCTGTTTGCCCACTCCTCAACTGTCTATACCCTGCAGTCAAATTAACACAATCAAATTAAGGAAACACTTGTAAATCCACATTCACATTCTGTCCTACAGGAACCATCATCTTTTGCTAATCGCTTCTACATCCAATGCCCTCCCCAGACGAGCTTTTAACCACCTTGCTCTACAATCTCTTAAATTACTCTTTCTTTTTTTAAATTGGATTTCAGCATGAAATGTTTTCCACCAAACAATCTTGTTATCTATTCCATATCAGTAGCTTGATGAGCTTTAAAATAAAAGTAGTGAAAAGCTAAATTAGAAGAGAAAGATGCATTGTGTGTAGCACTGAACATCAGTTAAAAGGTGACACTGCAGCCCAAGTCCACTAGCTATGTTGGGCTCAGACTACCAAGAAAATTTGGAGCTCAGCATGAGCCTGTAATATGCACCCAGAGGGAATAATTAATAGTGGGCACTGAACTCTGACGTCACAAGAATTGCCTGTGCCAGCTGGATTAGAGCTAGCTCAAATACTAAGACCTAAGGTCTGCAGCCATGCGTCATCCTGTTTCCTGCTCCAGGTTACTGTACAGATCCTATTTTCCACCAGTATCACAATGGTTTGCATTTCTTTGAACTCAAAGACATGGAAATACTTGAGAAAATGGAAGACAAAGACAAGTTCTCTGCATTCTCAAAGAGTAGCCCTTCCTAATTTTTCACCAGAGCAGGCAAAGCAGGTTCAGGCCCTGACAAAAGCAACCAAAAGCAACGGGGCTGCTAGCTGGTTAAGAGCATTTGGAGAGAATGCCCATCCAGTAAAGACCTTACTCACCTCGCTTGAATCCTCCTGCTGATTGATAACAGCTAGTGCATCCTCTGCAGCCTGGCGCTTGGCTTCGGCAACGGTGCGCTCCATCTTAGCTCTCTCCGAAGTGATCATGTCGTGAGCTTTCCGCTCGGCCTCTGACACTGCCTTCTGCAACTCGGCCATTGCCTGACGTTTTACTTCATTGACAGCTTCCTCTGCAAAAGAGGGAAGAAATCCTCATCAGCACACAATGTTTGGCACAGGGCTACGCAGGACTAATGTGTGAGACACGGCACCCAGTCTACTGTATTGTGTCTTCCTGTTGAGAAGGACCACGGTGAACCTGATTCCTTAAGGCTCTTACAGACCACCCAGTTGTTCTACTTCCTCATCACCAAAGCTCTCAAAATTCTCTAAAAGACATAGTGATTCTTGATATTTTTATTCACGGTTAATACTTCTTCAGGTACAGACATTCCAGATCTCTGGTGCATTATTTTTATAATCTTTTGGAACATTTTACTTGGAAAATTGTTTTTGCAGTACACCAGAGTTATGAATATGTTTGGCAAGAATTATTACCTAAGAAATATTAGACTTTTTCAGAATTGTATCTTTAAGCTCTGGAAATTAAGATAGCATTTAACCATTAACCATTTTTTTCTGTGTGTAAAGAATAAATCTACAAAACACCCAAGAGTTTATTACAAAATTTTAAGCTGTTGGTTTAGTATATTTTTCCTTGACGTGTAATTTTAAAGCCAAAATTACAATTTGTTTATGAACATTGTTTTGATTTATTGCTCTCTTCTGCACACTGATGTGTGCACTGCAAAGACTCCACCTCCTGACGCTCTGGAGCCCTGGGCACGCCAACGCCAACCCAACTCCAGTGCACAGTTAAACCTGACCTGGGACAGACTGCTTCATTATATCCAAAGCTCAATGTTTTTGTAAAATAACTAAGTCACCATGAGCTGTTTCTTCAGTATATACTAATGTCATATCTTTTATTCCAGAAAACATGACTTGTCATAAATTAATTATTTGGGTTTTGATGAAGGAAGAGAGCAAAGATTTTACTAATGAACAGTCTTTTAATTGACAACTAAAACAAGTAATTTATTTTTTTTTTTAATTAACTGCTCTAATTAACAAGGAAACCATCCTCCCCCTGAATTAGTTTATCTAATTTTCATCTTTATTCAAAGCAAAATGACAATGATTAATTGAAAATTTAATAAGCAGTAATTATTAACTTGGCAAACCTAGTACCAATTAACACTCTATTAAAACTAATTATGACATGTTTCATTCAAGTGTTTGCACTTAATTGTTTCATCCACTTAAAAACCACCTTAATTAAATGTTCTGTTTAATTAAAAACATAGATTTCTAATAAAAATGTTTTACCGTAGATTAAAATTTAAGTATTACAACTGCGTTATGGGCTCAAGTTGAGGGCCGTATCACATGTATCTGCACCCTCGCACATGTACGAAGACCTAACTCTTACATACAGATACTAAGTCAGTAGCTGTCGTGAGTTTTGATGCCTCACAGCTCACTGCATTTGTTATTTCAAAAAAGCCAGGACATGAAGTTTCCAATTTCAATAATAAAGCAAAGTACAATTGCAACAGAGACTTATTTTTAAAGCCACGTGCTGACTAAAATTGAATTAATTAAAATGAAAGAAGAATTCTATTATTTGGTGTGTGTATGTCTGTGAGAGACGTGTCAACAGAATTTTTGGGGTGGGGAGGGGGAAATGAAGAGAGAAAACTTATGCCTTTATTTTTATGAGGCTGAAAATATGCCCTTATGTTACCCTACCATAAATGTTGTTTAGGGGAAAGCCTCGGGAGAGGAAAAAATCATACCCTTCAACCATACAGCCAAGGCTTAATTTACTTTGAATATTCAAGGTGAATTAAAATTCTATCTAAGTGGCAATACAGGACAATAATTTTTGCTTACGATCAAAGCTGCAGCTAGACTAATTGTATATGCAAATCAGGCAATTTATATTTAAATTATGCATTCCTATTCTAGTCCCACAGGCACGCACAGATCAGCAAAGGGAATTGGTAGGACATTTGCAAGGTGCTTGAATATTTATTACCAACTGCAAACATTCACTGATCGTGAGAAAAGAAATATACACAGGCAAACATACAGATGCAATTTTATTACCATTTTCATAAAAATGAGGCAACTTAAATACAGATGTTTTGCGTCTACGAACTGCAGTTATTAACAAAGTAGATTTCTTAGAGGAAATCTGTATTCTTGCTGGTATTTACTATGGAACAGAAATTACCTTTGTATGGTATGATGCACTTTCATTACATCATATAAGCTTTTACACTGAGATGTTTGCAGTAGTTAGAAATGCCAGTTTGAACTACTACTGTAAACTGGAAGCAGAGTAACCCAACATTCTACAAATACTTCAAATTTTATATTTTTTAATCCTACCTATTTCTATTCAGTCCAGATATAGAAATCGAACCTTACATTCTAACTCATATATTATATACTTTTTTGCAAATCTTCTGAGTGTGTAAAGGTGCTAAAAGTGCTTGAGGTCATATGCTGAAGAAAAAGGAATTATACTACTGTATGAAATATGTTATTGATATTTCAATTACCTTTGACAACAGAATTTGTGTAATGACATACTAAAAGTGAAAGCAAAGTGTTAAGGTCCAGTGCTCTTTGGTCACATCGTTTCCATATTGTGACTCATGACATCCAATTCATGAAACCTAACTTATTAAAAGTAGACAAAATTTCCCATCATTGATTTTCCCACATCTCATTTAAAGAAATGCTTCCAGTATCTACAGATATTTCATAGATGTGGAACACAGGCTTCATAGTTTCACATAAAAAGAAAAATTGTAGTACTTGTACAGGAAGATGTCAGTGACAGTGAAGATTTTATTTGCTTTTACAATAGTGAGCTATCAAGACCAAGAATGAAAGCTTCTGACAGAATACTGCTTTTCCAGAGAAAGGAGTGATCATATTCTAATACCAGAAAACATGAATCAATAAGTTTTTAAGTCAAACATCTAAGATGCATTTATGTGCATCTTCCATTGTTTAGCTAATGCTAAGCAGTCTTGGTTTAATTTCCCTTTATCTTTTTCAGAGTGCAACTGAAATCTTTCACTTCAAGTAGCACTAACTATGGAAGAAGCTCCAGGGAGCAAACAGGCTGTGTGGAATAGATGTTGCTCAGCGTGATCAGAGGTCTTTGGAGCTGACTCAGGAGAAGTACTCAACTCATTGTTCGCTGCTGCATGTAACTCGACATGATTCACCAGCCAGCTCCCAGCCACCTCCCTCATCTCATGGGCACACTCAGTCCACATAATGAGAAATGGGAAGGTGGTGGGAAAGGGTGAGGTACTGTCTATCACAACATTTGTATCATCTCCCCTCTCAGGTTGACCTTGGCAAAGAAGGCCTTTGGGAGTTGGTGACACAAGTTATGTCACCTTCATACCATAAAATGCATGATTTCTTTCTCAGGACCACCCTGGAAAATGTGCAGGGGCTTTATTGTATTTATATGAGAAAGTATGGCCATTCCACGCCTGTTTGGTAACTCCAGCACTTCCATCCGGTCTGCCATGAGAAGTAAGTCATGCTGTGTGACAGGGGATGGCTGGAAGATGCCTCATTACTCTGAAAGAAGGCAAGAAAGCAACACACAAAGGGCCTGGGATTGCCTCAGGATCTAATAAAAATAAATATTTCCAGAGAACAAATCATCCACCCTACGATTTGACTGACCCTCTTTACATGCCTGCCTTACTCTTGACTACTAAGGGCACTGAGAACTTGGCTTGGACTCTTCATCTGCATAACCACTATTCAGTGACATTAATCAGGACACTGATGACTTTCCTTTCCACTGACGAATGAAACAGAACCGGGTTCACAAAGCTTTAATTTTCAAGGCTTTATGTACTACATACTTGTTCCAACAATCACAAAAGCACGTACTTCACTTGGCATATTTAATGAACTGCAATCTCCAAAAGTTTTAAGTGAATCCCGTTTTCACATGATTTGCTGGTTCAGATGATTTTGAGGTTGCTTATTAACTGTTTTAAAGGCAAATTCTTTCAGTTTAATGGATTCAGCTTCCCAATCAGACATTCACACTTAACTCAGCTGTCTAGTCATTGGTCTTTATGGCCATTTGAGACACCGAGATACCCACACTGAGCTAGCAGAAATGACTTGCGAGAGATTTGCAGCCTTCTAGACTGGCAGTTGCAGCCCAGTGAGGAAACTGCACAGCACCTCAAATGGTACTACAGACCCATTCATACAGGCCTGAGCTGCACTGCTACTTCCTTGAACTGATTTTGAAACTGGAGACCTCCAACTTCAAGCACACCCTCCTAAAAATGAAGGCCAATGATTTATTAAAAGCAGTACGCTTTCTGATGTTTTACTACTGTTACTAACAGATAGGTGTATGCATCCTGTAGCAAGTCAGACTTTTTTATTCTCCAGTTCACAGACATGCTTAGTAAAGGGAATCTGACTGAAAGCCACATCAGCATGAGAACACAGTCCAGAAATGGGACCAAAGAACAAAACTTTGTTTCAAAATAACTGACAACATAAACGTTCACAAGATGACACATCACAGCTCCTTTACACTACTATTTCTGGATAAACACAATGTGAATGCACATCCAATTTTATAAGACAAGACAAAAGCTTCAATTAACTTGCATTGCTAACTTATGAAAAAGTTTCCTATATTGGACTGCAACCAGGAGTTATAAATGACTTGATACACCCAATCACATCAAAAGCTAGCTATTGCAAGAGAAATCAAATTCCTGAAATTCCAACAAAGAGGGCTTCTGTATGAGGATTCCTGGGACTGCATATTCTTTCTTATTTTTCATTTAAGATGTTAACGTAAACACGGCAAAACTATGAAAAATATTTTCAGGCATAGAATAGCACTAAGTTACAAAGCTATGTAATCCCTGGACAAAAGAAAAAGTTGTAACTATTTTCTTGTTTTTCACAGAAGCTGCAACAGTTTCAAAAATACTGACATACTGACAAATGTTAACTGTTAATGATGAACCCACATTACACAAACAACATAACTTCTTGTCTGAGGCAACCATATGCCAGCAAAACATTTGTATACCTGTGTTCTGTATCTAGTCTAAAACACACCAAGCAGTTACAGGATGTTTGGTCAGAAAGCATCAGAACTGCTGCATATTTGCCATTTAATCATTAACTGCTGCTCAGACAGCTGCAGTACATAGTCATTAACGTGTTCAAAAGCTCTCTTTGCATGTGTGTATGTGTGTGTGTGTGAGAGAGAGAGAGAGAGAGAGAGACGACAGAGAGAGAGAGACGACAGAGAGAGAGAGACGACAGAGAGAGAGAGACGACAGAGAGACAGAGAGACAGCGAAACAGAGAGACAGAGAGAGAAGAGAGGCAGGGGAGACAAGAGAGAGAATTCTCCTTTGGAAATTCTTACCTTAATTAGGTAAGAACCTTGAAAGTTGGGGGGGTAGGGGGGGGGACACGGACACGAAAAACATTTTTTTTTTTTAAATTGTTGACATGTTGAAACTTTAGCATATCATGTTTCAGCCTGAAACCATTATAATTCTTGAAAATAGGGGGTCTACAATGGAAGCCCCCATAGCCCCTTAACTATAGCAGTAGATGCTTCCATTATAAAGGTTATTTCGTGTTCTGATCAGTTCCAGTTTGAGATTATTAAATACAATTTCTTCTTGTTACCAGTAAGCCCTTTTTTTTATTCCTCACATCAGTGTGTTAACAACTGCACACAGCTGCCAGAACACCAAGCTCATGTTTTTAAACAGTTCTTACCAGCTTTCTTCCAGATCTCCTCTGGCACATATCCAGATGCAGGCCTGTGAAGGAATTCCCGATGCGATTCTGCAGGAGGAGAGGGGGGAGGAGGGAAAAAGAAAGAGCATGGTAAGCAACACGTGGGTGTTGAACGGGGCTCCAAGAAATACCTTTTTCCATTTCTTATTGCTTGGGGAAAATCAGATGGAGTTTCTCTGCATGCAGAATACGGAGGGCACTGCGGCAGTCGCTCAGGAATGCTGCACAGAGCGGACTGATGTATGGGGCTCAAATGTCTCATCTTAAGCCAAGCTGAGACTTGCTGGCTTCATTTTTATTTTACAGTGTTTCAAGTCAACCCTGTATGACAGTTTCCACGCTTTTAAAGAGCTGGCTTTGCGAGACTGACTGAGGGAGTGACATCCTTCATCCTTTGTAATTACGTGTACAAAAAGAAAGAAGAATGCGTGCAGCAGCCTGTGCTTGGCACCTCTGCTCTGAGCAAACAGGCTGGCTGCTGACAGGCTGAGATAAAAGGCGAGATGTCAATCCAGCCATCACTAAGCTGTCAACCCAGAAAGAAGGGGTGTTTCTGTATGCTCAGAGCTACGCTTTCCTATATCTGAGCCTGGGTGGGTGACTATGGCCACAAAGTTTGGAAAACAGAACCTTTAACTTCAGGTTAAGCTTCTACATACATAGGCCCAGCAGCCTCACGGGAGCTGGAGCTCGGAATTCACCCGTGTAGTTCCATCACATTTTGACAGCTCCTGCACCCCCCTCCCCTTTTTCTTCCAAGGGTTTAACCTCTGGGCCTGAGTCTAAGAACTCTGAAATCAGCAAGATGCCGTCCACGCCGACTTCAAAGCCACAAGATCAGACAAGGCAGGAAAAAAATTCACTTTGGCCCGAAATTCAGCACACAGATTCACAGCAGATGAAAGCTGCTCTTTTCAAATATGGTTTCAAATATAATTTAAAAGCTGATCAACTGTATTTTGAAGCAATACAGGAGAGATGCTTTTAAAAATACTTACACAGTTAAAAATGCTTACTATTGCCCGAACAATTGTCACAATAAAATAATTTTTTTGCATTAGAAAAGTTTTGCATCTTTTAAGAGATTTTGCTAGAAATTGATCCTTTTCAATGTCCAAGTTTGAATCAGAACAAAAGTGCATACATGATTCTTCTAATTTTTACTAGATATATTAATTTTCTATATTACACATTCTTAGATATCTTGTCAAAAAAGCAGTCCTTTTGATAATAAAGGCTGAATCATTTGTTTTTGCAAACTGGTTTTTATAGCCCTAAAGATAGGCATGCAGTACTGTTTATACACAGTCGGCTACAGAAACATGAAAAAACACATTTAAAGGATGATGTTTGATACTGCGGCTGGCTACCAGAGATGGAAATGACAGGGCATGTTCAGCTGTGCAGGCAGCAGGGAATCCCAGTCCCTGCCTGCTGCTCCACAGACACAGTTTCTAGCACAGGAATTCGCAGACACCGACTGGGCAGACTGAAGCTTCCCATCTGACAGGCAGCTGAGCGGATTCCCCCAGCTCTTCTGTTTATCACTAAAAATGAATTTTTATAGGCAGCATTTCACACCTCTCAAACATAAAGTGATGGGGGTGTGTATATAAAGTTGTGTGCAAGAACAGCTAACTATTTACATTGGTTTAATCGATGTGGTAGAGGACTTCAGCCCTGATGTTGATAACGTGAAAATTCTCAGTATCAGTTGGCCGATCTGACAATGGAGACTACAAATATTAGTGTGTGCACTGCTCACATCCCTCGGAGGTTAGATTTTAAGACTTATGGGAACAGTGCCAGTTCAGCCAAGGACAGAGGAAGCAGCAGAAAACACTGCTCAAAAGCTCAGGGAAATTGAAGGTGAAAAAATTCTTATTTGCTTTTCCTGCAATAACTACAAGACACAGCCAGAATCCAGATGTGGCAGAACAAAGGGTTTGTTACATCCATGTCTTCTATTTTGTGCTGAATTTTCCTGTCTGTGATTTAAGGTACTATCCATTGTGAGAGAATCATAGCCCTGATTTAAGCCCTCTACCATGCTATTCGGCTTTAAAAATGAAGAGATATGGAGCTGATTTTTTGTTACACATGACTTTCCAAAAATGGAATTCCATGACATAAATGACCAGATTGCCAGCTAATTGTTAAAATTTCCAAAACATAAGCATCAATCAAGCTCTTATTCCAACCACAAATTATTTACATGAGGATCGAGATCCTCTGCAAGAAATCAAGAGCTTGAGAGAGACTTTCCCATAGTTTGGAACAGAGCACAAGAAAAGACAAGAAGCACTTACGAAGATAATAAAAAACATATTTTCCAAGCAAGAAAAATATTATTAACATGGCTATTGTTTAGTCAGTGGTGATGAGTCCATGAAAGCAATTTTCCTTTAGGGTCTAAACTACAGGATGTGACCATAGGATGTAAGTTTTATATTATTACTATTTTTTAAGCTAAAGTGTGCTTCAGATTAAGAATTACAGAACTTATTTGTGAAAAAAATCTTAACAGATTTGGAAGTCTGGCAAATTCCAAACAAAAGTAACATACTCGAGCAAAGTCCCTAAAGCACTGAATACAAAGCTGACTGAAAAAAAGGAATAATGATGAAGA
Organism: Penelope pileata; assembly: GCA_013396635.1. Classification (NCBI taxonomy): domain Eukaryota; kingdom Metazoa; phylum Chordata; class Aves; order Galliformes; family Cracidae; genus Penelope; species Penelope pileata. The sequence goes on from WBMW01005542.1 coordinate 421,087, forward strand.
ATGCAGTGTATTAACTGACTGACTGCAGTGCTCAGAAATCAAAGAAAATCCTGTCTGGAAGGAACCAGAATGAAATCAGACAAAATTAGGAACAACCTGAAGCAACAAGTCAGCTCACACAGAAAAGAATTTCTCTGCCCAACAGAACAAAGATTTGTTAATGGTTAAAATGCAAAAAAATGGAAAGTGAAACAGATGAAAAGCTAGAACCAAATAAAGCAGATGAACTCTCACATTACAAGGACCAAACTCTGGAAAATAGAATAGAAATACTTAAAAGGAAAAGGTGTTTTCAAAAAATCTAATCCATGTTTGCAAAGACAGAACAGTAGATGGGTTGAAAATATAAAATAATGGAAGTTATTATTGCTGATCAATGACATCCAAGCTTATAATTATAAAATAGGAAGAAATGCTTGATCATTTGAGGATATAGAATTTTTAGAATTTTAGAACTTTTAGAATTTTTTACATTTATGAAAACACTGGCAGAGACAACAATATCCTACATACCTTTGTGAACACTAGAAACAGATAAAAGTACCAAGGAAGTCAGAACTGAATACTGAGAGCACAAGCAAACACTGCTTCTGTGACTGTAGCCCTACCCAACGGCATGCAATTCACTCTGCCACAATCCAGCCTAAAACTCCTATGCAGCTAGTGGATTAAGAGCAATATTTAATATCATCAGCGACCAGTATTACAGAGGCTTTACATTCTAGAACTACAAGTTATAAATGTTACTGTGGTATTCACAGCATTCCCGTTAGCTCATGTTGAGAATATCATGCGTATCACAGCAATGCTGATTATCTGCAAATGGCAAAGGAAAAGATTTTATAATCGTGGCATGAACAGACAAATATCAGCAGGAGCGCCCTGGCTAACACTTAAAGTATTTGGGTAAACAACCTTTGATAAAATACAAACAAACTCTGAAAGGGTTAACATTTAAAAATGTATTAAGAGATGGCTAACCTATGCATTTTGACAAATTCATACACTTCTGAGAATTCCAGCCTCCTGGGGCAAATCCCAGAGGTATTGGCACTCCTGAGTCAGAGATTTTAAACTCTATTTTGTAAGATTTCCATTCCGATAAATTCAACAAAATATCAACACTGCTGCAAACCTTCTGATGTGTGCCTACACCACTTATCTAGAGCCACAGCTGCACTCAGTAAGGTTATAGATCTTGTTTATAACCCATGATGTTGAAGAACCCTCATCTTTAATTTATCCTACTGTGTGTATTTCAGTATACATTGTCTGATATGTGTAATTATTCACTATTAGGATGAAAGTGATTCAGTCCTGTTGCAGTATGTAGTACTGAAACGCTTCAGCAGAAATGGAGGAGTTAGATGATGTATTATTTACTTCATAGACCATCACAGTTCATCAAGCAAATATATATAAAGTATGAGTCATTTTTAGACTTTCATAAACATGTATTATTCAGACTAAAATGAATGGGCCCGTCTTACCTTCAACACACTCTCAGAGAATAATGGGACCTTGTAACCTGTTGTAACTGGCTAATGTGTGTATGGAATGGCATTGCATTAAAACAGATTATCAGATATTTCATTTGACTTCTTAATTAAAAATATAAACAGGAAAATACTCATCAGATACTGTGAAGTGTCAAACTCAGAATGATTTACAGAGATGTCAAATTTGGAAGAAGCACAAAAACATCTTGCAGAAAAAAACAGGTCTCCTGGTTCAAAATGAACAGAATTTTCTTCAGTTTTCTTTGGAAGCAAACTACCTATTCTAAATTTCAGCTTGGAGTATTTCTGCAAGAGCTATTGATGAAGACCAAGGCATAATGTTTATAGCAAGAACTTAACACTTTGTTGATGCTATTTTAATCATTAAGAGAAAGAAACAAAGACACAGATACCGTAGCCATATGGCCCCTTTTTTTTCTCTCCCCCTTTTGCTAGTGGAGATGACAAGATGGATTTAAAGGGTGGATTACCTCATTAAAAAAAATTCAAGAGGGAATCACTGACATTTAGAATCCGTGCAGCAAAAAGCTATATTTACATGTTGTAGCACTTTAATTAAAATATTGGAGGAATTTTTCAATCCCTTCCTCTTCACTTCAAAACTAAAATTAAATTCCCTAAACAGAAGAGCATCTCAAAACTCATAGACTGCTTTAATTTTATTATACTTCTGAATGTTTGGAGTTTTCATTTAGTTAACTAGATTACTACCAGATTTGAGGAAAGATAATGATTAAATTTCCATAGACTCTGAGGTAAGTATCTTGTGCCTCACATTTCAGACATAAAAGCACTTCTTATCAATATTTACCATTGACACAGATACTACAGTGCTGAAGAGATCCAAGTTACATGTCCACAAGTCTAGGGGAGCAGTTTTTAAAGCCAAACAACTGAAATGTGGCATGTTAAAATTGAAATGGACTAACTCCAAGCAGTTAAATCACACCCGTAGTGCTGAAGAGATGATCCCTGTGTCAGACTTCAAAGGCTGTGTCTTACGTCTTTTTAAGAAAACAGACTTTGCTTTTTTTCCAGCCAAACACAGCAATAGAATAGGGATCTGATTATATGTCTTATCATCATTTTATCTTTTCTTGGTTTGGTTGTTATAGCTATCTTTCTTGGACTCTAGATCTATGAAGTTCTGGTGAATGCCTTGAATTTCACTTTATTGAGGGAAAACACAAAAACTCAGTTCCCTTTCACTTTTTTTTTTTTACCTACAAATTATAATTACAAGCATCATGGCCTGGCTCTTTTTGCATTGCAGTTTTACCAGAGACAGCAGCCACTGCTTTTGATCTAGGTGTTTCCTCACACGTGTTTTTCCCAAAGCTGGAGATGTGACTGGCATTTCAGATGTCATATTTATGAGCCTTTCTTTACATTACATTTAACTCTATTCATCCAAGCCATTACCTGAACACTTCTTTCTGATAAGGGCTTCTCTAGGGACTAAGCTTATTAGTGAAGTTAGGAACAGCATTTCCACAACCACCTACTTTCAATGACTGAAGCTAATTTACAGAGCTATTGGCTCAGATCACTTGACACACACACAAGACGGGTTCATCTGTTATCAAGAGACACTAAATATTACAGTAAGAATCCAGAGATCTACCATGAGAATGATGGAGAAGGCATTAGATTTGTTTTTCTGTTTCTCATAATTGTCACAGATTTAATTAAGTTATTCTTAAGGACAAAAGCAAGACAGATTTAAATGAAATACAGTTGTGAAATAATATATGCATTCAATTCTTCTAATGACTACAGTTTATGATGATTTTAAGTAGATAATATTTGATATGGACTTTTTTTTTAAAGATAAGTATTAGGAAAACAATCAGTTTGTTGTTCTCTTCAAAATAATAGAGAACAATAAAAAGGCATCATCAAGATGCGTTTCTTTACCTGTCATAAAAGTGAGAGGAAGAGGCAGACATTAATAAATTACAGAAAGCCCACAAAATAAAAGCAAAGTCATCCTAGAGTAGTAGTTTTTGGAGATACTTTGTGAGTAAAACTGTTAAGGTCTCCAACTGCTTCTTGCAGGTGGGCTTTGCACTTGAGCTGATCTCTGCTAGGCTCAAAGCAGGCACAAAAGATTATTTGCGTGTGGTTGTAGGCATCACAGATGTTGCTATTTCTTTCTTGGAAACCAAGTACAATCAAGAAATGCCCTCATCTTTATATCTCCTTTCATTTCATTGAATCACAGAATAGCTTAGGTTGGAAGGGACCTTATAGAACATCCAAGCTCCAATCCCCCTGCCATGGGCAGAGTTTCCCAAAGCCCCATCCAACCTGGCCTTGAATGCCTCTAGGGATGGGGCATCCACAGCTTCTTTGGGCAAACTGTTCCAGTGTCTCAGCACACTCTAAAGAATTTCCCACTAACATCTAATCTAAATCTCCCCTTTTAGTTTAAAGCTATTCCTCCCATCGTTACACTTCCTGATAAGGAGTCTAGTTTGCTTAGAAAAGAAAAATTCCAAGTTAACTCTTTTGATCTCAGAATGTTAAAGCCCTTGGTTTGGGAGTACTAACAACCCAGAAGCACCTATTGATTTCCTTAATCATGTAGGCAAGAGGGAGACAGAAGGACAGAAGGTTGGTGCACTTCTCACCGCTCTGCCACTCTACGCGACAGGCTGTCCTTCTGCCCCACTGCCTTCAGACATTTCTGAATGGAAAGCAAATTATCAGGTGTCACCACCAAACTCAAGCTATTTCACATGTAAATAAAACTATTAGAACATAATATTATAAATCAATATAATATACAGTTATGGTTAATTCAGTAGTCAGAGAGGAGTGTTTTATTGCTATCAGAGAAGAATCAGAAGAACAAATACAAACTCCATCCAGCACTTAGCCAAGCTGAAACAAGAGCAGTACATAATATTTAATGAGAATACTGTACCTAATGTTACTGGATCTGGATTCACTGGACTCTGCTGTCTGGAATGACTACTGCTGCTGTTACCACCTTTTTTTAAATCTTCTGCATCACTGTACCGCCGTATCCAGTAATTAAGTTCTTCACGGTCTGCTTCTTGACATCGCCGAAGTACAGTGAGAGATCGCCTAGTTTTTTCCACCATGTCCATTATACAGTTTAACAGCTAGTCATGGTGGTGGATGGAGGAGAGAAAGAAAAAAGAATACTTTATTAATAGATTGACAATAAAATAAATAAAATACTTATATGTTGAGTGCTTGGGTTTTAAGAATGAAGGTGTCCCTACCTGTTTTTTCAAACACATCTGAAAAAGTCTAGTCCTGTTTAACTCGTGATCTTACACTCTACAGATACAGATTTCTGAAGGGAGAAGATGGCATCTGAAAGGACTGTAGCACCATGATCAGTATCACATAGCACCACAAAGGCCTGGAGATCTGGCCCAGAACTGATGTCGACAAATGTTTTAAGAGTTAATAAACTCCAATTCACCAGTTCTAAGGCCAAGAGTCATGTGTCCCAGACCCGGGATCTATAGAGCAGAGTCCTTGCCTCATCTGCCAGTCTATAATAATTGAGATATTGCAATATGCATTTGAACATCAAGGCCTAATATGAGATACCTAACAGGGAACATCAAGCCCCCAGATTTAATCATCAGTGTCATCAAAACTTGTCCTGCAACTCAGATTAGTTTTAAAAGAAAATGTTCAAATCCCTATCTTACAGGGCTCCTTTTAGACAATTATACATAATTACATTTAGCCCTTACATGGTCAAGGTGTTTCCACTCTTCTGCCCATTCTCTGTCTGTTAGTCTGTGATCAATCATTTCTTCTTGACGTGTGCCATGCAACCCTGCCAAAAAGGAGCAAATCATGTTTACAGTGTTGGGAGTCCTCTAGGGGGAAAGAAAAAAAGAAATGAGTCCACTGAGCATATGTGTCTATACTCATACAATCTATTACCTGGTCTAGTATCAGGAATGTCACCACAAAAAATAAATGGCTGCTTAAAAACTAAACTCATAGTTCTCCTTAGCACTTTTCCTCAGACCACATGCTGTTTTACTCAATGGACTGTCTTCAATTCCGCAAGTTCTGTAGGCTGTAAGATGACCTATCAAATATAGCCACAACTCTTTCTGATATATACAATAATGTATAATACATAGTGCAATATATCATTTTTCATTTGCACTACTTGAAGAAGTCAGCAAGACAATTATTTGGTAACTGTATCAAATAATTGCTGTACTTCAGAAGTTGAAAAAAATATTAGTATAAGCTTAATGTTATTTCATTAAATGCAGTCATTACTAACAAATCAACAGAACATCCTTCAGGGTTCATCCCTTCACAGATGTTTGAAACAATATGTGGTTAAAATGCAGGACATATATCACAGCAGCTGACAACATGGTAGAACCAAGCCAGTATTTATTATCGACACTCAGAGGAACTGACACCTGCTTCTTGTTTAGCCTCCTCTATACAGATGCTGAATAGTTGTAAATATTCCTCTTTTACTGAAGATTTGTTTAAAAGAAGCCAAGAATAGTATGGTGTAGATGTGAAGCAAGCCAGGCAAATCCAAGAGCGTCAGCCATCCCCGCAGCCCAATGTAGAGACTCCCGCGTAGGGTGTGGTGCTTCTGCTGTACACACGCTCTGCAGACATCCCCACACTGCAGTGCACACTTCTAACTTTCCTCTGGTCTAAATTGAAAGCAAGCTGTATTGATTTGTTTTACTGTCACAAATGTGACATCAGAAGAAAATTAAGATTGTCCACTCATCCTTGTCTGCCAGACACCTGAGAGTCCATGTAATCCATGCAGCTGTGAAAGCAGGCATTCCTCCTCCTTCTGACTCTCTTTAGAGTGTAGTAAAGGCAAAATTCAGTCCACTTTTACAAATACAAATCTGCAATAAGACCATGAGGAACAACTAGATAGACCGACAGCACAAAAGGCTACATCTGAAGGGCAAGTACATTTTATCAGCAAAAAAACTCCTGTTCAAAATACAGAATAACTACAAGGGAAAAAGAAACTTTAAAAAACAATGCAGAAAATAACCTTACCCATAGGTCTGTTTCTGTCCCTGAGGTCCCTGTGGTTGGGGTGTCTGTATGAGTCCCTGTAGTGGTGGGCAATGGCCATATCATCCAAACGATAATGCTGAGGTGGAGGTGGGGTGGGATGAGGCAGACCATTGGGCTGATAAGATAAGCCATTATTTGGACTGTACCGCTGGCCTGGGCTAATAGTGCAGGGCCGCTTGCTTGGATGCTCTGAGTGCAAAGGCTCTCTGTCAAAGCCATTTTCTTTGGTTCTGAAAAATAAAAGAAAGGAACTTTAATTCACTTTGTGAGCAGAGCTGTTCAGGAACACTCATGCCCACCTACATGGAGAGCTTTAGGACATAAAGCCATTCTCCAGCTTTGCTCCTAATGAGCGATGCAGAACATTTCATAACACTGCTTATTCAAAATATACAATGGACACATTCACTTCATCTAATTGTCCCCATAACTCGAGAAATACTAGCAGAGTTATTTCCAATGAAACAGCTTTTAAGAGTTGGGCTGGAGAGAGCAGAGTTCACCAAAAATCCCCTGGTGATCTGATGGATTCTCACATAACTGCACAGCTGAAGCAGTCAACTGATACATGAAGCTAGAGGTCAAGCAATTCCCACTTTCAGTAGCGCTATGGCATCTCACCACAATCACTGATGCCAGAGAAACTGCAGGTATATGTATTTTATTATATTTTAACTTGGCAAAGAGGGGAGAATCTTTCATGAATACAGCAGGATAGCTGTTCTAATTTTGGGCAGTTATAGAAGACATACTTTGTTAAAGCAGAATATATACCTTGTTCCAAAACAAATGCAGGATGGCTGTGAAAACTCCTAAACAGGAAAAGCTGAGGATCACAATATATTTTTAATGACTCTTGGCATGATGGAACTGCTTGCAATAACTCTCAATAGGCAGTGATGTTCTTGACATCTCTCCAAGACAATTTTTTTTATTTAGTTGCTGGTGTGTGTCTTCTTTGCACATATCAACTCACTCAATATTCAGGCCTTTCAATTGCAAAATTAGTATGCAAGCAAAATTTGGACTTTCCTACATGTACAAGCCAAGCTACTTATTTGTCAAAGTTCTCTATGCTAGGGTTAGAATGGTCACTAAAAAAAAAAAATGGGAAAAAAAATCAGAAACTGTGAATTAACTGACATTTTTAGATAGCTCAGTGTAGGAAATGCAAATCAGAAAACTGTGGCAAGTAGGAGAACAATCAAAGGAAATTCAATTTTGATTTCCTGCACTACGGCTGGATGGAAAAACCACATATTATCATACAAATGCTTATATTTTCTCCTTATCATACAGGTACTTCTGTGTGTTTTTGAGGAATGCTCTATACTTAACTAACTGGACTAGAATGCTCTGCATTAGGACAAAATACGATCATGTTGGTTATGCTTTTTTGGGGAAAATACTTATAGTACTGTGTTACAGAAGATGCTATATTATAGTACTGTATTACAGTATATTATAATACTGTATTACAGAAGATACCATCTTGCTAAACATCCATATTAAGAAAATTATTTTTAAATCCCTCATAATTACAAATGGCTTACAAGAAGTACAGTTCTAAGTGCTGTGAGCATCCTTTGCCTTGTTGAGATGCAGAGGAGTTTCTACAACTAAAAAAGATTTTCTTAACAGCCATCAAAGTTGGTCCTTACGCCCAGGTACCTTCCACATGAATTCACTGTCAGGGATGCCATGGGTTTTGATAGCACATCATCACTTTGTAAAGGCTCAAAATCATCCTAACACCTTCATTTTCCTCTCACTCAAAATTAGAGATATTCTAACATATTTTTTGCTTAAAGATGTCCTACATCTACTTTGTAGGCAGCTGTCATAAATGTAGAACCATTATATGACACACTCACATGCCATACAATCTTTTCTAGCAATCAGAAAGGATGACTAATTAGCAAAAAATCTTTTATAGTTAATGTATTTAAAATCAGGTTATTTATAACTATGCATTCATTCATCAAAATAAAAACTCATATTGGTCCAAGTTCCTTTGCTTTACTATAGTAGCATGTAAACTCCAAAAGTTGTAAACAAAATATAGTGAACACTTTGTTCATGACATGTCATGAACAAATTACTAAAATGTGTTGTCTCCTCAGGTGTCAGTTTTTCTCTCTTGCAGTGACTGATGGTTCCCAGTGTTATTACAGAAACAGATTGATCTTTTTAATGAGCTAGTTTAATAGACTCCAAAATCTCACCGTGGCTGCTCATCCGTGTCAGACCATATGCACCAAGAAAACATTCAGTAAAACACGAAGCTCTGCTGTCAGATTGCTCTATAAAACCTCACATACAGTAGCTTTAGATAGGCAGATAAATAACTAGAACTAGAAAATGCGTATGCAAAATAGCTCTGAAATTATAAGCAGAAAGAATTACTGTAGGAGGGTATATTTTCCTTAACAAAAAATCAAGAGGTGTATGGGTTTATTTGCAACACGCTCACTTCCCCCATCTAATCCCTTACTGTATTTTTATTGGAGTCGACAGTATGTAACTATCTGTGCCTGAAAGAATAATGTAAATATGGAAGGATGTGTGTGTATATTTCTAATATACACACGTGTGTATCTTATCTCTATATATCATTATCTAATATATACACATACATATCCATACGTAATATATATGATAAATGGTGATGTGTGACGATATATAATGGGATATACGTATCTCTTTTCCCACAGGAAGTGAAAAACATACCAGAATTCGCTTTAGTGAGAGGCACATCTCCAAACAAAACTGTCCAACTACACTTAGTTCTCCTAGGAAGATATTGCCTTTCAGGCATTTTTTGCTGTGTATTTAAGCTACAGTCATAGAAATCCTTCCTCTTAAAAGATGCCTAGTATCTTCCACTGTATTTTTATTAGTACACTTAAAATCTACTTAGACATCTAAGCAAAAGGTACATGTTTCTTCCTGCTCCTCTGTAAACAATTAAGCAAATAACTTAGTAAGCAAAAAGCTAGACAAGTATTTGGTTTCTATATTCACTCAATCTAGGCATGCTCTGACTCTGAGGAGAGATTTTTGTGGATTATTTACTTACACTATACTAATTAAAAGGTATGCAAACTTCCACTGAGAACATTTAAGAATCTTTCCAACAGGATACTGTTTGTTTCATGAAATCTGTGGTGCAAATTTTCGATCACAGTCAATAGAAATCCAGGCATAATTAACCAGTGATGGGGTGGCTTCATGCTGGGGGGGAAGAGGGGAACAACAACTATTATTCAGCTCAAAAAACTATTCTAATAGATGAGTTGGGCAGCTTTTCCAGGTCTTTTAAGATGACAATCAAAGAATCTGAGGGTCAAAAAACAAACAAACAAAAAAAACCCCCAAACCTGTGTCTCTGTGAAATGCCACTGCCCCAGAATTAAGAAGCCTAATTTCAAGTGAAATGAAATGGCTTCAGCAGGTTACGCAGAGCAGCATGGCATGCAAGCCCTGCCACTGAACGTGCTCCCATGTGTGTGTGCAGCTTCCCGAAATTCATTCTCTGCATTTCAATCCCAGCTCACCCTAAAAGCCGCACTATGACATGGAAAGGAATTGGAGACTCTCTGAACTGGAAGGAGTTTGAGAGAAACCTCAGCTGTAAAGGCAACAGCATAACGAATGGAGAATTTCAAAAGCACCTATGTATATTAACACAAACAAAATCCATAAAACAGACTTAAATACCCCTAGGTGTAGATCTCACTTTTAATTAAGACTTCAAAATCCAATATTCTCCTGATGTGGTGATCCCCCTGTGGGCTACTCCTCAAGGCCCATCTGCTCTAAGACTAATACGGGGTCCTTTCATTGCAAAGTTCTCAGACTGGTCTTCGCCTGCACTATTCATCTCCCTCATGCAACAGGCAAGACGGCACTTTGTACAACACCACAGGAATTCAGCACGTGAAACTGAAGGTTAGTGAAAAACAAAGGAAAAAGTGTACTGCTCATTCTCTTTATGCTCATACGGGAGAAGCAAATAATACTGCTATTAACAGCAAAAAAGTAAACTAAAGCTATCAGAAAGGCATGTCTCTCCCCTCCACCATACTCTGTCAAGCCTCACAGGCTTATGAGATAATTCAACGTACTTGCAGGAGAAACATCATGTCTGCTACTGACACTGGACTATATCATGTTGACATTTAAGTTAGTCACAGGATCCACAAGATTTTAAGAGGTCTTTTTTCCCCACAGGGTATAGATGTTTTGGTACACTACTGTGCAAAGACTGAGGACATCCAGCAGAACTGCCCCAGGGAGCTAAATCTCAGCTTTGGAAATGTTATCTCTGCATGGAGTAAGATCCTACATGGAAAATGCCTGAAAATTAATCCTCTTTCTTAGATCTAGTTAGCAAGTTTGTTTTAACACCAATGGCTGTTTCAGCTCAGCTCAGTCATAAGGAAAAACTGCCAAAGCTTTTCACCTGGTATCTTTATTTTCTTGCTGGTCCACAGTGATTTCTGTGAAATGTCATCTAAAGTATATCAATTACAAATACTTTCACATTTTCTTCTATTTAATGGTTAAGTTACTTCAAATCTTACTGTTCACTTCTGGCTATGAATTGCCTTAAGTTTTACTACCTGGTATTTTCAAGATCTAGCCTCAGGAATATCTCACATTCAAATATGCTCCAATATCTTATGTTAAATTTTTTCTCTACCAGTCTCGAGAGCCTTCAGACTTTATGTATAGCTATCACAGCCTGTCCCCACCCAAAATTGTCACCTATAGAAAACTTCAATCCTTCCTGACTTTGCAAATGTTCACCTTAATTCTCTTAAAGGATAACTAGGATGCTTGCAATGCCTTGTGCATGCAGGTAGCAGGATTTGGCAGAACAGAATTATAGAAGTTTTCCACACTGTAGAATCTGTGGCACACAAAAGTAAGAATAAATTCAATATTTGCGCCTCACAATAGTAAGATTTATATGGTAAACAAATTTCTAACACTATCATGAGAAGACAGTTGACAATAAATAACCCCAAGAGTCATTTTTTGTAATACTAAACAAAAAATTTATTCAAATAAGAAAAGGAGAAAATTGTTCCATATCCCTAAAGCTACTGTACACGCAAGCGCTTGCTCACTGTTACTGCACAGACTCTCAGCTCAACAAGACAACAGACTTCAGCGAACGTTTCTCCTGCTCACAACAAATGTTAAACACATTCTTATGCTGTGCGTAAAACATGGCATGGCAGAAGGACTCAAATCCCTGACTGCACTCTGGAGCATCACAATGTGAGTGCCTAGCCACCTTTCCCATACCTAGTATTTGTCCGACAAAACCTTTGTTACAGAGGTCTCACGTATGGAGTTGGTGTGATTTACTTTACATTTCACAGAAATACTATGAACCAAATGGTTAGCATGGCAACAACTGATCAGTATTATTTCTGTGTAGATATGTCTGTGTTGTGTCCTCAGGTGATTTTACTGCATGGGTCAGTGCAAAAAAGTGCAACGTGGCTGCTGCGCAACTGTCATGAAGGGAAGACCCAAATCCAGAGCAAAGAATTCCAGAATTCCAGACTCCCAGGATGGCTGAGGCTAGCAGGGACCTCTGGGTCCACCTAGCTCCAGCAGGGACACCCAGAGCAGGGGGTCCAGGCCCGTGTCCAGGCAGCTTCTGAAGATCCCCAAGAAGGAGACCCCACAGCCTCTGGGCAGCCTGTGCCAGTGCTCTGGCACCTGCACAGGACAGCAGTGCTCCTGGTGCTCAGAGGGACCTCCTGTGCTCCAGTGTGTGCCCACTGCCTCTTGCCCTGGAACCAGACTTGCCAGCCCAGCTCCCCCAGGCACCCACCCCATGTTGGCAAGGCTCAGCATGCTGCACCAACCAGACACAGCCATTCTCACCTGTCTGGAGTTCGCCTCTTCCCGTTTTCGTTCACATCGAGAAGCAGCTCTGAGGAGTCAACAGGTGAGGTGGTGCTGGCATCCAGAAGCAGCTGTTCATGCTGGGCGAGGTACTGGGCTGGGTTCTGCTTGGCTAGCCTTGCACAGTGCAGCAGCTCCCGCTGCAGCAGGGGCAGATTGGCCTGCAAGAGCATTGCACATGTTAAGGAGATGGCCGAGTGGTTCACAAGCATTTTCAACAAGGACAAATCAGAAAAACTACAGATCAATGGGAAACATGTGGGATGAACCTGTTGCATGAGCCCTGAATTAGGTTCACTGTCGTTAGCTGCCTGAATGCAGACAGCCTCGCTACACAGTCAAGTCATGGTTGTGCCAAGTGTGCATGAAAGAATGGGAACTTACAAAAACAAAACTGCAAATATGCTGTGAGAAAACCAAGTCTGAGTTCCACAGATGTAAAAGGGGAAAAAACACTGCCCTGGCTGACTACTTCCTCACTATCCAGAACCTAAGCTCCTATAGAGCAGCATTCTCTGCTTGTTTTTGTTTCTTCTTCCAGTGACAAACCTTCTTCAGTGTCCACTTCCCACTCAGACTGCAGTTAGTACTTAGAAATCTTTAGAAACCATAGAATTCTCTGTATGCTGCCTCTGTCACCATCCTTCAAGAATAGGATTGCCCACGGTTTTCCCTTCGCACTCGCAGTCATGTAATTGAGACCACAACAAAATCTCATGTTCCAGAGTTCCAGGTAATCACCTGGAGGGCCACATCCCTGCTCCTCGCCAGGTGTAGCCTGATCTATTTTTTAAATTTTCTCTTGAGACCCCACTGGGAGCTGTGTCACAGGTCCTGCCCTGACCTCCCTTCTTCCATGCCCAGTGCACAATGAATGTTGATGTTGGCTGGGGATGTTCAAACACTAGGCTACATTTCATGGCCTTTAGTAACTAGATGGAAGACAAAGAACTCTCATGGTCCCCTTTGCTTTTAAAGAAACACCTTCAAGGAAAAAAAAAAAACTTTTCTCTTTCAGTAGCAAAATAGTTCTTAAGTAAAAAAAGTTCTGAAACTAACATGCAGGGAATCAAACAAAAAAGAAGAAAAAACAAAAAGATGTTCTGAAAAGTTTTGAGCACAGGGACTTGGGAGATTGCTATGCAATTACTGTAGCAATGGCAGATGCTCCAGGCACCTGTTTCTGTACAATAAGAGAAGATTCCCTGTATAGCACCTATGAAGCTTTTCAACAGAAAAAAAGAAATAAAACAAACAAACACCAGTGATTGCCATCACTTATTCATCTTAGGATGTGAAGACAGACAGTTCCAGAACATGAGGTCTTGTCAGATCTCCACTGAACACAAATGTCTTGTGAAACCACCAAAGAAATATCTTCTTACTGTCTGTCACTTAGTTTTGTCTAGGGCTCCCACATAACAGAGAGATACTGAATGCTTTGTGAGCATGGCTTTTCTTTTTTTTTTTTTTTCTCTGAAAAGCTCACACAGAACCAAAGTCAAGTCACCAAACTTTCTACACTGCCTTATGTGGCAGAAAATGCTTGCAAAATTTTACATATGTTTATCAAAATAAATAAATAAATAAAATTTAAAAGAAAAAAAAAGAAGAAAAAACATAGAGAAAATAATAGAATCAAATCCAGGGTTTTGATATTGGTGCATACTTTGAAAATGAAAACACCTCATCATCACAGCATTCCTCTGAGGCAGAAATATTGTGAAATCCCCACTTTGTAGTTGAAAAATCAAGGAAAACACTTGTATTCCTTATCAACTGTCTCAAACAAAAGTGATCTACTTCATACATGGGTACTCCTGGCTCCTGAAGTCAACCAAATTTTGAGCTAGCTAGCAAAAACCTTAATCTATTTTAATTCTTTTCCTTGTCAAAAAGAAATGCTCATTCTTCCTCTTTAGACATAAACATGCAGAGTTGTAATTACATGTATCTTTTATTCTAAATGCACGTTTTACATGCAAAGAACATATTTTTTTAGAAGTTGTAAAAGTCTATGAATTATGTGCTTTGCAGTTTAGAAGAGGACTTTTGGGTTTATAATCAAGCAGCATTTGGATGAAATTTTAAACTCAAATATAAGTGAAGAAAAGTAGTATTTCAAAACATTTAGTTCAACACAACTTCTTTCAATCTGCTCAAAACATAAATATAAAAAAAGTTTATCAAACTACACAGTAAAAACTAATTGATTTATCAGAGAAAAAAATAATTAAAAAAAGAAAAGCACCACGAAAATGCAGAAATTCTCTGTGGCTAGATGAAGTGACAAGGTGAAGCATATAGCCTGCTTCTGGTCACCACTGCTGAGATACACAAGAATTGGTTTTTAGGAAGCTGGAAGTGCTGACATTCCTCATATAGTGAGCAAGAAGAGATCAAGCTCCTAAGGAAACTGAAGCATACTTATAGATTCTGAAAGTCAAACGGCCTTGGACACAGAGGTTTAAGCAGAGGTTCAAGCTGACAGTAGAGGCAGTTCTGACAATGTGCAGCAGCACACTTCTGCAAACATCCCTGCTGATGCCTGCAGACAGACTTGGGCACCTCTGTATGTGATGGATACAAACCATTGTGGACCAGAAGCCAGACAGCTACGTTAGAATAGTAGTGACTGCAAAAAAAGCATGATATCATCAGTTTACTGTCCCCTATAAATTTGCACTTCATTCTCTGTAATATGCTCCTACTCCGTTTCCGATTGAACTTTCTATCCTTCCGGATTTATGTAGAGTCTTAGCCTCCTGCATTAGTTTTAGAGGAGAAAAACTTTTCCCCCAGGTGTCAGATCTGTTTTCCACTTTGAAACGCATTGTTCTAACCTGAAAACAAAACATTATTTGTGCACCTGCAAAAGCAGCTACAGCTCCAAAAGGTTGTTTTATCATTTCAGTGCTCATTTCAGGTAATTAGCTAATAAGCTTCCATTGTTGGGTGTTCTTACTTTCTTCAGAACTTTAGCAACAGAAATATTTCAGTATTATAATTTAAATTAAAATGGTTTCATTAGACTACAGCACACCGAGGCTCTGATGCAAGGTTTTATAATTGCAAGTTTAAATAAATTATTTACAGCCATAGTTTAAAAAGAAAAGATTTAAATTGGGAAGAATGTTTGTTCAGAGAGCACGGTTTAACTCAAAATCGTCAAATCAGATACTGATGCTTTAAACAAATATGCACAGCACTTCTATTGAAAAACAGTGTTGGCAGTACTGAAAGAGTACACCATGCACCACTTAAAATTTAATAGACTAAATCTTGCCTGATGTAAACACAGAAAATGCGCTCAAAATGCTCCCAGCCAATGAAAGTTTCTGCAGGTA
>WBMW01005542.1:441954-464068 GCA_013396635.1 Penelope pileata
TTTTTTTTTAAATTTTCTCTTGGTGCTTCTTCTATTTATGTTCCCAGTACAGATGTGGTAATTAGCATATACACACAAAAGAGAAAAAAAAAATCACATTTTTTAATGGTACATTTCCCATTGTTTGAAATTTGCTCTTCGTCCCTTGTGCTTAACAGAGTTGGTTATTACATCTTTCTCCATTGATAGGTTGTGTAGGGAAATCATTACTCTGTGGCTGAGGACATAGGCATGAAGTCTACATCCTGGATGAGTTTAACCAAGGGAATAATGATGCGTGAACATTCCCAAGGAAAAGATCCTAGCTTGCTCTTCAGAGTTCAGATGAAGTTTAGCAAGGTAGAAATTAACTGTATTTAACAACGGGTGAGCATTTTTGGTCTGAAAATCAAAGGCAGGGAGATGCTCCCAAAGCTGTCTTTACTTTCTTTACTTCACTAGTTCATCTCCCCACAGAGAACTGCTTGGCAAGCAAAACTACATTAAATAGGCATTTTGGATATGGAAGCAAACGCAGAGTAGGACTTACTGAAGTTCCACTACCTACATTATCCTTCCTTTTAATACAGACTCAAGCGAATGGGTCTCACTGCTTTCAGGTAGTGTTTTGTGAAAATACAACTGGAGGCCACCTGATCCCTCATAATAAACATTACTGGCAGTCTTTGCTTCAAATGAAGTCAATGGCAACTGCAGCTGCTCAGAACAGATGTAAACTAGAGCACCGCAACAGCATTTTTCCTGGTATGTATAATTACTGCTGAAGGAGATACATGGGAGATGACAATGTCTGGCAGAGAGAAGACTTTAATAGGAATAAAAAGAATTCTGGGCCAGATTCACAAGTTTGCCTATAAAATAGCAGCCAACCTGACAGCTGTAAATAAAAAAAACCTGAAATTATCATTCAGACATATAATGACATAAAAATAATCTTATAAATAATGTGACTTAAGTAGCATCCGTACTCTTTCAGGTCTCTCATCGGTGGATTCGATGAATACTGAGAAAAGGTTTTCCACTGCATAAATGCAGTCCAAGCATATATTCATCTCATCCTTTTAAGCAGTATTCCGCTGCTATATGTATAGTGGCACTCTCTTTTACCCAGTCAATGACACTAAGCTAGCCAAAACAGATTTTACTGTATTATATAATTCAAGCTGCGTCTACATTGGGGGAGCTGTCAGTAAAGAGTGAAAACCCTTTTACACCCTTTTGGCTTAATACTATACTGGCAACAGTTCTAGTCTGTATCCAGTTGAGAACAGCTGCCACTTGTGGACTGAAAGTCAAATTAACTTATGCTAGCTTTGGGGCAAGAGCTGGCACTTCATTCTTGCATGTTTGGTATCTTTAAGTTAGGGTATATGTCATACATGTAAGACACTCTTGCATACAATAAACATGTGAAGCATAAAAGGGAAACGGAGAGAAAAAAATCACAGTTATTATACCACTGGTTTTTGCTTACCACAAGTCCTAGCACAAGGGTACGCACTCTCTCCCCAATCTCTGGTGAAATGTCATTGCCAAACTGCTGTAAGGTTGTAAGAAATCTCTTCAGTTTGCTGAGTTGCCTAGCTCCACAAGCTGGCGGTAACTGCTGGTTAGCCAGAGAAGAGGAAGAGGAAGAGGATGGCCCATTGCTAAAGCCATTAGGAGGAGATGGAGCTCCATTTAACGCTGTTGGTGAATGGCTAGTGCCATTGGTTACTGAAAGAGAAAGAGAAGGGGTGGTAAAATAGAGAGAAGGATGGAGAGAGAAAGAAGACAGAGGGGAAAATTCATCAGCTTATACTTTCTGTGCTTGACCTCAAAATTAAGTTGCATGATCAAAGACAATTAGCCTTTTGAAAGAGTAACACTCTGCAGTTTATCTATTTCACAGTATCTGGTACTGAACACTGTATGGACTGGAATTAACAGTAGCTGCCTATCATATAGTCCCCCAAAATGCTCCTGGACCTCAAAAGCATTATTTGAATACCAGCCTTTTGTCAGAGGGTCAAAAAAAAATAGAGAGAGAGAGAAGAGCGTGAGCATGTATATGACTGAAGACAAAAAAAAATTGCTCTGTGGGGTAGAAAAAAACGTGCAGACATATTTCATGAAGCCTCAGTTTATCTCTGAATATTTTTACTCCTGTTTTGTACACACAACTGACAGCTGTGTTTATAAAACAGGACTTTCAAGTTTTAACCTTACACCACCCAATGAGAAGGTTATTTTTTCCAATACAGATTTCCTAGCTGCTAACATATGGAGCACACTAAGTTGTTTGTGCAGGTACAAATGGTGCCATGCCTGCCATGGCCCAGAGACTGGCAGCTAGGGCACAAAGCTAGACTTCAGAAGAAGACTTCTCAGAGACCACAAGGAAATCACTCAGGTCTTGATGTGTCAATGCCATAATTCTAAAAAGGGTAGGAAAGCATTTTACTCCTTTTGCAGAGTTGCTGTGAAAATAACTATCTGAAGCATTAAGAGTTCAGGATTTATGGAAATAAAGTCATGCTGACAAATGGAAGACAACAACAGCTTTTGGCCACAGTTCTAATTTGATTCTTCTCTACACTCCAGAAGAGAGCATAGAATCAAACTGATTTTCAACCCAGGCTGCAGCAATGCACACACTGTTGAAATTGCTCGAGTCTGACTAGTCAAAATGACAGTGAGCAGCAAGAAAAAGGATGGCTCCCTACAAATGAGAATGCACCAGTGCACTTGGAAGCAAGGGCACGCAGCACGAGTGTACCCAGCATTAGCTACTCAGCTGGCTATTGCCCTGGGCAAATTTGTTGGTTTCTGATCAGGGAGTCACTCAGAACCCACCTTTTTGTGCCGTCACTCATTTGTGTAACCTGCCTCTCTGCTCCAAAGCACTAAGACCTGAATTTAGATCACTGTACATCAAAAACTATCAAAAGTCAGGAACTTAACGTACAATCAAAAATGTAGAGCAATAATAGTCTAAACTGCTTCCTATTTAAAAGCATATCCATGACAAGCTAGCAACTTAGAGTTTTTCATGTTTGTTAATGACCAGCATCATTGAAATGAAACATTCCTTTCCTATTTGTCACTTTCTCCAAGACAGTAGCTCCTTTTTGAGGGTGGACACCTACTGAAAGACTGAAACGATTATCACAGTCCTTTCTTTAAAAGGTGTTTTTGTGCTAGTGGCTGAAGTGCCCTTCTGGATGTACAACAGAAAGAAGCTGTCTGAATGACTGCTTAGTTTCTGCTTGGTTTTTACCTAGCTTTTGGTTGCTTCCTCTAGTTGTGTGGTCTAGGGAGAACAAAAAGTGGAAAAAGCAGAAATAGAAGCTGGCCTCTGAAAGTTCAGCTCCAAGCCACACTCTCTAAGTGCTGCAGCAGAATGAGATATGTTAAGTAAACAAATACATGGTGATTGTAAGGAACTTGCATAGCCCAAAATCACCATACTATGAACCTAGTAAATAAGGACAGGAAGAATATGTCCTGCTCTAGACTGACACAAACCAACAACTCACTGTTGCTGCTGATAGAGCTATGATCAAGAAAGCAGAGAATAGCAGAGTTCATTTCCTAGGATAAATATGAGGAGGAGAAAGGTAGGCCAAATTTCCCCCTCAAGAAAATAAAGAAATATTCCCCAAAAACATTTGCTCTAAAACAGTTTTCATTTACAATAGCCTACCCAATACTAATGACTTTATCTCTTTATAATATCTGAATTTGCCAACTGGCAAAGACATCTATGTTATTGCAAAACATAACCATGTTATTAATAAAACAAAAAGTAGCAGTTAGAATTTCAATAAACTAATGTATTTTAAGAGTTTTCAATAGTGTAAAACAAAACAAACAAGCACGCTCTTGATGAGAAAACAAGCATGCTCTTCTTAGCCTACAGGCATTCTCACTGTAGTAGCAATAAGTGTAACAGACACTCAAACAGAAGTGGCTGTTTACTATACAAGCTGGAACTACTAAGGCCAAACTCCAAAATGTGACAGGGTAAAAGGCATTTAAAATTACATCTTTAGGCTTTTAGTCTTCATATAACTTTTTTTTTTTTTTTTTTAAAGCAGCTACAGTTCACACACCTTCCAACAATGTCCAGAAAACCTAGTGAGTACACTGAGGACTGTAAAAGTGAATAAAAAGAACACTGTCTCATTCTTTTTTATCATCACCTAAGATCATCCTGAACTGTGCTAAGTGCATTAGACTGAAAGGCTTAATCTGCAAGAGTCCCATCCTGCAAAAACCTAGAAACAATTTAACTTCAGAGCAGTTCCTAGGATGATTCAGGTGCTGGAGTAAAGCAAAACAAACGGATTGGGGTCACTGGGTTAAATTTGAGTTTATGCAAAGAGTTGGCACAAACGCTCCTCACTGTTTAAGTCTGATGTAAATCCTCAGGACAGGGTTCACTGGGATAAGTGGTACAAAGGCTTCCAGCTGGCCGCCTGCATAGAGGTGAATTTTAAGTAAGGCATTTAACAGGCAGCAAGAGGCTAAAAAGACATAGGCAAGACAAACAGAAGATGCTGCCGTCATTCTGTTTAGGCATATGTATTCTACTGTTCTAAAAATGTTTTATTTAAAATGTGAAATGTAAACACATTCTCATGTTTATACTATTACAAGGCAGTATAAGAGACCAAAAAAATGCAGCTAAATCTTGGTAAGAGAAATGTGGATCATTTCATGACTGTGAAAAGAATAGTCCAGACAACATGCCAGATCCCAATCTCAGTTACACTGATATGAATGCAGAGTAACTCCACCACAATTGGTGTGTTCCTGTGTGTTTACATCAGTAAACCGAGACAGAGAAGCAATCACAGACTTAATCTCAAGGCAAAATAACAAAAGGCCTTTATTTTTGTTTTTATATACATACTAATTAGAAATTATATAGCACTTCATTTAATCATTAGCAGGATAAAATATTTTCTTTTTGAATAACTTCCACTTTAAAATATATAAACAAACCACAAAGTCCTAAACAACTACCAAAATTGATATACAAAAGTGAACAGAATCCCTTAATAGTACGACAAAATTGCATAAGAGATGAGAAGGAAGTTTCCTGTACTTCTCACAGGACTGATCTAACCATAACCAACATAGGAAACAGTGCTCTCAGTGTCCTTTGACCCTACAGCCAAGCTACCAGCAAAATTACCACAGCTCAGAGCTGAATGCCTTAATAAAGATGTATTAATCTGTAGTGATCTTAGTTTTGCTTAATTACTTACTGCAGTATAATCAAATGCTGCTGCAGCCCTTTCATACAGGTTTTCCTTCACATACTTCAGTTTCTTACATACAGAAAGAAAGAATATGGAAGAAAAGGAAGAAAATAAGTCTAATTACACGTTGTGGGCGTGAATGAACTGGTTCTTGGAGCTCCTTGGGTAGTGGGAGGAGGTGGCATTGTTGGAGGCGTCAGCCTGGATTGTGTCTTCACATCCACAGGTGAGTCTGGCATTGTGGAATGCTTCTCAGTGCGATCTGTAACACACCATAGGAACACACTATTTTATTTTCCCAAGCACATCCACTCTGAAAAAAAGTTTAAAAGCTAATGTAGGAACTGAGCCATTTCAGCATCTGCCACAAAAAAATTGCACCTGATTATCTATTCCAGCGTTCTCTTGCAGAATTACATCACCTGAACCTTACTTAAGAAGGTGTAACACAGATGGGAAGACCTCGTTTGTAGTGGTGCTGCATTATCTTTTGTTTTTATTTCTAGCATGTGCAGATGCTACCTCCCAAGCACTCCTGGAGCTGCAATAATGCCACCTCCCTTCAATGTTAGCCAGGAGGAAAAAGCAGATGAAGAGACAGGAAAGTAATAAATCCCCTTACGACAACCCTTGCAGTAGTAAAATCTGAAGCTCTTTAGTAGAGGTAAGATATTGGGTAGGATACTGGTAGAAGATAGCTCTTGTCACGCCTTTCTAAGCAAGGAGAGATACTTATGTTAAATACTGAGCGTCTCCTGGATGACTCTGCCACCCTGCCCCTGGATATTCTCACATTCCCATGCAATGGTAAGGCTGATTGCTACACATACGTATCAATTAAAATATACATATAGAAAAAAGCATTACATTTTTAAGTTTGCATCTTTACACTTCAGGAACAATTTTAACATTCAAAACCTGTATGATATGAAAAACAACAAACAAAGCAAAAACAGGCAGAAAGCCTAACAGTTGTCTTGAAAGTAAAGAGCTAAAAATGCCAGATATTTGATAGGGATGCTACAGAAATATGTTCTTTTTCCAAACACCTATTTGGACATCTCTATGTCAAAGTTGACATGAAAAAACTAAATTATATAAATAGAAGTTTTAAAACTTCCAAACCCTCATATTTCGTTTATCAAAAATGAGCAAAACATGACAACATTTACAAACTGAAAGCAAAATTATGACAATCATTTATTGAGCCATCTTGAGTAAAGATGAAGATGAAGTTAGCTTTAAACGGGCATGAGTCAGTCTCACATCCCTTCTGTTGGGGTCAGGATTATTTTTCTGTACACTGTCCTATACAAGGCTTCACAAGCTCCATCAAACTGTTCTGCAAAATAATTGTCACTGCTAGTGGGTTAATAGATGAATCTGTGGTTTCAATTGAAGACAATAGCAAAGTTGGGAATGTTCTATAAATTCTATCATTCAACTTTGAGAAGGTATTCTTTGTTTCAACAAGATACAAAGTTCACACAAAAAAAAAATCTAAAATCTTGCATGCGAGACACCAAGAGAAATTAAATGCAGTGTACACACTTTATGAAGGAAGGGTGTGTCTTAAAAAGCCTCAAAACAATTATCAGAACATTTAATTATCAGAAGGGTATGAGGGGAAACAGCTAGGAGGGAAACACAGGTACAGAGGTAGTTTTGATCTAAGGTTAGCAAAGCTCAGGAGTGTAGGGAACAGTATGCAAAATGACTGGCCTAAATATTAAGCCTCATACACAGGTAAGGTTTGATTTGCAAATCAAGAAACAGTAAATTATTACATGCTGGAAAACAGAAGTAAATTTTAAACTATATTTCTATACAAAATTTCCTTTCCACATCACTATACTCAAACAGTTAAATCTATATCTTCAACAAGCCACTCATTTAATATAAAGAACTACGAAAACTAGTCTTGAAATGTTAATTGCTTCCTTAATAGCTGAATTCATCTCGCACTCACCTCAACCAACCTCAGCAACAAGGGAATAAATAGCTTTCAGCTCATGTTGCAACAGAGGGAAAGAGGCACAGCAGCAAGCTCGAGCCCTCCTAAATAAAGGCAAATATTTCTGCCATGCCAAGAAAGGAGAGAGAAAGGGAGGCTTGCCAGAGCTGGTGGGGAGATAACAGTGGGAACTGCTGGTCCATCTGGTTTTCATTCTGCTAACACTCACGCTGAACTGTTAAGGAAGGCAGTCCAGGTACACAGATTTGAAGCATGTGGGAGCACAGACACAGGCAGGGAGGAGATGGAGGTGGGTGGATAAAGAGCGAGAGAAACCGAACTCTGCTCAGCTGCTGCTCGCTCCGAGCAGGCACAGGCTGTATCCTACAGCTCAGCTGTTGGGAACTAAAAGCGAGCCCGGCAACGCAACCAGCCGCACCTCTCCTGCTCCCCGATCCGCTTCGTTCCAGAGCTGGGTCTGTTCAAAAAGGGCTCAGATCAGAGGGAGAAGACTTTTCCCAAAAGCTGGAGGCAGAGATTTTGCTACTTAAACTGAAGGCTACAGTGGGAAATAGGGTGTGGGCTTGGTCCTCCGACTGCAGATTGTCATTCTGCTGTGCTCTAGCTGGCTTTATTCCCTCAAACACTGTCTGCCTCCTCGTTTCCAGACCACTGAAATTATCCACAGACCTCTGTACTTTTCATACAGCTCTGTTGACACTAGGCTCAATTTTTTCTAATCACCTTTCTTTGGAGAAAAAAGAAACAAAAACTACTCTACAGGCCCCTGACTCTGGATTAGGCGCCCTCCCCCTTTCAAAGCCCTACAACCCACCCTGCTACTGTATGGTGGCAGACAGATTTATCTCTGGTTGTCCGTAAGCTCTCCAGCACAGTCTTCTACAAAGAGATATAAGACTGCTTTCAAGCACACCTCAAAACACTTCGAACCAGGGTACAATATTATCTTGTCATAGTAGAATGGGGAAAAAAAAAAAAATAGCAGCTTTTGACAAGTACAATATAAAATGGAAAGCTCTTCAGCATGCTTGGAATGCTTGGAAGATACCACCACCAACACAGTCCTGGAGAGAAGCCTGCTCCACTGCGCTCTTTTCCATTCCACCCTTCCACCCTCTTCTCCTGCAGGAGCCTTTCTGCCCTTTCTGCTGGTGTTTCTCTGCTCCTTGCCTCCACGGCAGACTCCCCAACTCCTGGGATTTACAGGGCCAGGGGCACACGCACATCACTGCTCTGCACCCACCTCTATCCCAGCACCCAGCTCCGAGGACCTTGGCAGCTCCCGTTTTCAGTGGAAGACCTCTCAGAACTGCAGTGGTGATGGAGCACACAGCAGAGCTGCTAGTCCCTGCGACCTGACCTCACAAAGCTTGTCATGTCTGATACGTAGCCTAGAACCCAGTTTCTGCAAACAATTATTAACTTAAATAAAAATAATTTTAAAAAGCTTTTACGCTAATTGTTGAAAAGCAGCCTGAAAATATGAAAGCTAAAATCAAAACAGTATTTAAATTGTATTCATGAGCCAAGTTGCCAAGTTTCCCCTAAGCCATGTTATTCTATGGGAGGTTTCACAATTTTCACACAAACTCTCTGTGGAAACTTTGCTATCTGTATATTCAGAGGTGGTGGAGGGTTGGGAGGGGAAGAAAGAATCCTTCAAAAGGAAAAACTGTATCTTTTACATGTGAAATCCAGCCTGTGCAAGAGTTCAGGTATATTTGCTCTATATTTATAATACAGGAGCATAGACTTTGAGCTTTGTCTGAAATTTGGAAGAACTTTAAGGAAAACATCTCTTAAAAATAACTAAATTTGAATTCAAATATGTTTATGGTCTCGTGTCAAAACAAATGCCCCATTTGCTATTTTTTCTGTTGGGATCTGACATTTCAAATAATAATCCTCAATTAGTAGAGACATGACAGAGAGCTTCATACAGGCAGAATCTCACAGCATCACTCATTTCAGAGTGCAGACTGTGTATACACAGAATAACTTGTTTCGGGTGCAAAGACTTCTTCCATAGAAACCTTCTAAGCAATGACAGAGCTGGACTCCCTAGCCCAGTTCTCATAAAATAAGACTGAAACCAGAGGTCCTACAAAGCAAAGGGAAAAGGAGACATCTGCAATTCATTCTTCACTATTCACTGCAATCAATTCAGGATGGAGATAGATGGTGAAATAATGGGCTAGTCCTAATCCATACACACAACCCTCTGGTGCAGTGAGAGACTTAGAATAAATTCAGAAAATATGTTTCAAGTATGCAGAGATCTATTGCATTTGCTTTGGATTATATTGAAAAAAAACTGAAATATACATACTTGAATCTCTTCTACAGAAAAGAGTGAAGAACTGTGACTTTACCACAGAAATATTTTGCTCCATTTAAAATTAAAGAATGCTGTAAAACCAACTTTAAATTATGATATTTCTTCTGTGGATTTCTTGGTTCAGGAAACTATACTGTTGTTGTCATTCATTCATTTTTTATGGCAGGAGTTATTTTTATCACTGTTATTTAGATGTTACATGAACACTGATATTTATCGTAAGCCTGGTCAACTTCTGAAGGCAAACATGGAAGAGATAAAGTAAAATGTGCAAGAGCATGGGCAAAAAGAGATGTGCATGTACTCAAACTAATTTACTTTACTTCCTGTATCCAAAATGATTTAGTCCATTTTTAAAACAAGGCGGTCTTTCATATATGGCAAAGTTTCAGCTCATGTGGCACGCTTCCAAGTCTAACGCATCAAGGAAAGCTGATGTATGGAACAAAATATGGAATATATAAATACTTTACTGATACCATTTCAATAGCCAATTCAACGTCAAGCATTTTGAGGAGTGGTGTGTTTTCAATTTCCTTTTTTAAATGAAAAAAAGTATGGTATAATACGCTGTGGCATTTATTTTACTTTTAGTTAGTGCAAACAGTTCCAGATGTATATTCAGGCATGAAAGATTCTTAAAAGACTCTCTCTATTGATTGTACAGTGCTCATTCCTTCTGTGCCAACACATTAAAAATAAAAATAAAAAACTGCCTAAATTAAAAGAGTCCATTTTCTTGTTTCCTTTAAACTAACAGAAAGTACAAATCCTGCATGTGACACTAGACTAGAACTTGCCCCTGATAACCCAAATTATGTAAACTGAGACCTAAATCTGTACCATTTAAAACTGAAGACGGTTACCTAGATCACACTGGACTCATTCTGATTATTTAGAGTGCAATAGCATAGAATTCGCAAGCAGATAACAGAGTCCCAGCAGTCTCTACTCAGAGTCCCTACAGACTTTGTGAATCCCAGTAGTGATGAACTGGGTGACAAACACCCATCAGTCCATCAAAGAGCAAAAATTACATAGCTCTTCCATCCATAATGTTACCACACCACAGTGTCAGTGAAGAACCTTCCCTCAAGTAGATCTTCGCCTGAAGTTAGCGACAGATGTGCAGCATACCCAGCACCACAAGGCCATGTTCAAGGCCTTGAGCCACTCAAGGCCTGTTGCTATCCAGAGTGCGATGATGAAATCAAGACTGGGGAGTAACACCTCGCATCACATTTACTGAGAGCGACATTGCAAAGTGTCTGCCCTGGCTGAAAAGGACTTGCTTGATACAAGTATGGTATAGCCAGCCCATACCGCTGGGAAAAACTGGTAGTCCTGTAATGCTATCAGCCATAAAACACAACACTGGGACAACACTGCAACAAGTCAAGAATGCCTCGGGCCTGTTTGAATGCTGGGTCAGCCCTCACTCCATTCATCTCTTGGTATTTTTGACTCCTTTTTAATGAATAAACAAGAATCTCAACACACAATGGATGTTTCTGTGCTATAAACAACCAACCTCAAACAGATAATATGGACACAACTTCCTATCAGCACCAGATGCATTCATGCTATCAGCCTAGAAAGGAAACATCAGCTGGTTTCAGGTCTCTGGTGGATAGCTTTACTTCTGTGCAATTCCTAAAACGTCAGTATCAGAAAGCAGCTCATACACTCAGACTCCACATTCGGTCAGAAAACATCACCCCACAAGCTTTATCCCCAAGGAATGAGGATGTGACGTGAGTGATAGCAGCAAGCAGCTATGTTTTCAAGACGATGTAACATTCCACTGCTGCTTCCACATAACCAGTAAGTAGCTCACATGATGACCCTTTTGCAAGAGCAATATCACAACTTTTGCTACCGTCTTATCTTAGTTCTTCTCTTTTCAGATATTGAACATTTCATATCACCAGCTATTACTGAGAATAAATGAAAGCATGCTCAGTTTATCCACTTCTCATTAAACATGCAGGAGCGCAAAGAAATTTTGCACCTTGGGAGTTCACCATAGTTATCTCAGGCTAAGTTATCAGAACTTTCTTCAGATGTGCTAAAAAATAAAAAGCAATGGGAATAATGCAATCTCCACTCTCTCTCTCAAAACCTGAATGTGAGTTTTGTGATACTGTTGCCTGGTTCTAGCAAGAAGAATTTATGTATCATGAAAACTAGGTGAACGATGGACTATGCTAACGTTCTTCATCCATAATGGTATTTTGACTGGTCCTACTGTTATAATAACCAATCAAAAAAGCAGAATCATTATTTTTGGTTTCAATTCTTTAGGATGAGGTGCTCTCAAAAATAATAATAATAGCGTGCCATGCTTATGGCTTAGCAACTGAAGGCCAGATAGTTAACACTTGTAATAAAATAAGCAATGCATGAGTTCAACCTCAGAGTTGACATAAAAGTGTTATGGCTTGGTTTTGCTTGGACATATTATTTTCTCTTGAAAGAAACAAATTCATCTTACTATATAATCTTATTTTTTTAAAAAAAAAAATTGATTTTCCTTTCATTTACAATGACATGTTTATCCACTTTTATTTAATAATTAAAAACTGAATCCTGACAAAATTGTACAACTTTAAAAAAAAATTCTCTTTTCCCCTTCCCAGCTTTACCACATAAAATTGCTTGAATATACAAAGCAGTGTAGTGAAGAACACATGCTGAATTAAGACCAACTACCACCCTAACAGTTTATGAAGTACTTTAGCACGAACAGACAAGCAAAATAGGGACCAAATTGTGGCAGCTGCCCAACATTTCCAGTATCCTACGGAAAATGAAGTCTGCAAGTCTCCTTGTCACAGCTGAATACATGCATATCAGTTGGCCTGTCCTGAAGGCAAAGACAATGCAGATTTATTCTAAATATCCCACCAAGAGTCATAAAAATGCATATATGTATGTATAATTAGTGCAATTAATAAGCTAATATTCCCACAACCTTTATGAAAATATTTTCCTAACTCCTGTTTCCTGGATCCGTTCTACTTCATTTTGTTGACAACGAACTACCAAACTAAGAACTGTTGCTTTAAGCAATTTTCTTTTAGCTAACAACAATTTCAAAACCAGACTACTAAATGTTGAGGCATAAGCTATATGAAAATGTATACATCACCATCAGTATACAAAATGAAGAACAGAAAGAACAGCAGAAAGAAACATTGGCCAAATCCAGTCCCTGGCCTTACTGTACAAGCACAGAGGTGACAACTCCTTCACATTAGCAAGCCCCCAGTTTTCTTCTCTTATTTCCCATAAATGAAACCATGGGGTTTTCAAATATGGCTTCCCAAAGGCTCATCTACCAGTAACTCAGTTCTTTTTCAGACCAATTCTGCTGGAAGACCTACGGATTGCATGTTATTTGATAAACTACAGATGAAGCCAAACTGATAGTTAAGAACTTCAAATGCCATCAGCATCAAATTGGCATGGTTTGTGCTCTCTTACGTATCCCACCACACATTGCACAAGTCACTCCTACCTTCAGCAAGAATAAAACATTTTCTTTCCCAACACCAGCTAAGATTTCCAGACTTGTTTCTGTTAATCCAAAGTCTGAGGTCCAAAATTAACAGCAAATAGTTTGTTACACACAGCTAAAAGTCTGAAGCAAAATAAGTCCAACTCCCTCAATTTTAATGCACTTAAGCAATATTAAGAAGTAACAGCATAAGGCATAGTTGTACTCATTTTAGAAAACTCCTAGGAGAGTATTGATGCCCAGATTCCATTAGATTTAACTAGAACTGAAGTCTCTAATATAATTTCAGGGTAGATAAAGTAATCTAAAATAAGTTATTTAGATTCAGGACAACATTAGGTGTTAAATTATTCTGCCAGCAAGAAGTTATTACAGCTGCACTATTAAAAAGCTTCACTTGTATTTATAAAGCAAGCCAGAAGTCATTCATGCGCGTAAAGAATGATGCATGGGGGTAGGAGCGGCATTTTCCATGGTTAGGCATCTAGATAGATGACACAGGGCCTACTGAGGAGGCAATGGATATACATCTCAGTTTGCTCGTGAGGAATTTGCCATGCACAAGTCACAATCTGGTTGGATAAAGACTGATGCTGGGCACTCCAGGACAGACTACTCCTCGGTGGGAGAATCAAGCTCTAAAATATCCTTTTCATCAGACATCAGACTGCACAGCTTTTTTTTTTTTTTNGGGCTTAATTCTTCTCTGTGGTTTTAAAACAATGACAAGTTTGTTCTGTTATGCCAAGTGTGTAGGTCTACAGAGCAAGACCATAGCCATAAGACTGATCAGATGGGTGGCCAACGGATGAATTATCTTTCAACTACTGTTGTAGGAAGGGTGCCTAATTTCTGCCATCTAACACAGATAGCTAATTAGGAGGTGAGACTCCCTACATAATCATTGAAAAGAAGGAAGAGTAAGACCCTCTAATTTATCAAGCCAAGACAGGTATTAATCTATCAATGAAAAATGTATGCTGAAACAGAATTCCCCCAGGAACCATTGGGTGCTGCCATTATTACCCTTTTACTATTCCCACCTATGACAGAGAAGTGGAACTACAGGGGAATAGACCATCTCAGCATCATATAGTGACAGCCTCTAAGTGGTGCTACTTATTATCCTAATCGGAACTTTGGCATGTATGGAAATACACACTCTGGAAGACTATTATTTCACATCACCGAATGATGCCATTAAAGACATCTTGTGTTTACATGAATGACTGTCTAGACAGAGTGTGAAAAAACACTCAGTATTAGTTTCAAGCCAGTTTCTCCTGGATGTTGCATGTCACATCAACTGTGTTTTATTTTCGGAACTGGATCACACCTGAAAGTTGCAGTAGGGTAGGTGGAAGGGGGAGGAAGAGACTCTGAGCAACTTCACATAAAAGTAAGACTTTCTTATCTCAAATACTCTTAGATGAGGTGGTACTACTTTTTGACAAATAAGCTCAGAAGCAAAACAAAGGCTACCATTAATGAAAGTGTATTTTGAAACAATTGTGTGGCCTAATATAACATGCTTAAATGTTAGTATGAAATAATATAAGCATGTAAAGAAAGAAATTTATGTATATCATACCAGCATAAAAACCAGCCTACACCTTCTTCATCAGGCGGTAAATTCACACAGATACCCACTGGTGCAGAAATCAGGTTAGGTCCCCCAGGAGGGGGGGTGCTGTGTGAGCCTGGTCGTCCCCAGTCCTTCAAAGACTCAGGAATATCTGCCTAACTTTAGGTAATGAAAACAGATGCAGGTAAACAAATAAAGACTGCTTCACAGAGCATACAATTATATGCAACGTTTCTAGACATTAACCATCACAATACTCTTAGTCTTGCACAATAAAACTTACAACTTCCCTTCTTTTACAGTATGTCCTTGTTTTTGAATTTAAAATATCAGACAAAAAAAAATCATACAGCTAAAGACTGCATTGAAGAAAAAAATCAACAACTAATACAGAAACCACAGGAAACATAAGCAAAATAGTCTGTGATCAAAACAATTTCAGGTATCACAGTATTGCCATGTTTGACAGTTGTATAAAAATGCTTAATTTCATGCTTAGCAGATTCAAATGAAACATATTCACTTTTCTCAACAAACACATAAAAACAAAGCTTTCTACATTTATAGAACCTGTCCTCATTTCCATCAAGCCAGCCAAACTCACAATTCCAGCTCAGTCATTTAGTATTAACCTTCATGGACTGGTACGACTTCTATAGCTTACTTTTATAGTTGTACACTTACATATTTAATCAAATTTTACTTACTTGATTCTGTATATAAAAATACTTGCAGTGATATTTCTTTTTACATTCTGCTTTAGGGAAAAAAAAATGAAAGAAAAAGTCCTCAATTACACTGAAGGGAGTGTTAAATGGAGGGGAAACTGCAGGGCGAGAAGTCAGACACCAGAGAGAAACCACTCAGTGCTACAAGTGTAAGAGAAATATTGACAAAGTAAAAAAGTCGGATGCATTTGAACTCTGAACGTTCAATGTGAATGCACTTAACCCTTGGTAACATGGTAAGTTTTCTTGTACATGCTATCCTTATGAGAAGCAGATTTAACACTCTCTGTGCATCACAGACACAGACACAGCCTCGCCATACATTTGGCCTTCAATCCTTACAACACCCCCCTTGGGTCTACTTGGTTATATGTATTTTGTTTCATTGAGAAACAGGTTAGCGAAAAGAGGAGCCATTTTAATGAAAAAGGAATGAATAGTCAAGGAGAAAAGAATTTCTGCAGTCAAGCAGAGGGTGGTTGAGAGGGCAGCACAGCAGTCTGCTTTCATGGGGGAAAGAGTCTTGGGATTCATCTTCTTCATTCACAGAGGCCGTGCAGGTGTCAGGTAAAACAGAAACACTGGCTGGAAGCAGTCCCTGGCTAGCAGCCACTAGAAATTGTTCCAGGTGACTGCTGACCACCAGAGGGAGCCAATATTGTGCCATGAGCTGACGGATTCGGTGCTGAAAATTAAAAATAAATGGTAAAGTACTCAAAGGAACACACTTAAAGAAAAGTTCTTTACATTATCATTTGAAGGTTAACCTCAACCATGAAGAGAAGGTTACATACTGATGTATACATACACAGTATTGCATTATTCTGCTTCCGCAGTACATGCAGAAGTGTGAACCATTTACCTCTAAATTTTGCCTTGCCTATAAACATTTTTTCCTCAAAATAATAACTGAATTAAAAGCAAATTTTCATGTACTTGGGCAGTACTTGCTGCAACAGAAGAATAGTTTCAGTGCCTCCTACTGCCATAGAACTGTACTTCAGCCAAAGCCACATGCCTCTTTTGCCCCTTCATTTACATACGCATACATCTCTACACATATACTTGGTCCTGTTTTGAAGATGGGTTTTATAGGAAATACTCAACAACTGAAATGCAGCAAGCAGCATATCAGACAGCTGCATGCCTACAGTCACATACATTGTGTCCAGGCACAGGAACTCAAATTGGACTCGCACAGCTACAGTCATGCCATAATAAGTGAATTTGAAAATCCTCTACCAAAACTTAACATCATTTCCTTCTTGCAGCAAAACACAGAACTGAACAAACCCTGAGATTTTTTTTCCCTGATCCATAATCAGTCAAACAGGTAAAATGGCAAGCAGGGTAGAAATAATAAAAATAAATACTAGGGCAGCTCACATAGATCTTTATAAAACATCCTTCTGGCACCAAATGTCCAGTAACAAAGCTAAATCCCAATTGCAGAACCAATTCAAATGCATAGAAAGATACTGACTTCACTGGAATCTCCTGTGAGGACATGTCTCTATGGTTTCTACTTGGAATAAATGATGTAAAATACATCAGTAGTTCTCTGGAAAGCTTTAAACTATTTTAGACGTGTATGAAGGAATAAAAGTTCAACAACTATCCAAAGCAAATTCCAGAATTATGAAAGGGAAAAAAAGGGAAAATGAGAGTACCTGGACGAAATGCAAAACAGTTAACAAGAATACTTGTTCCCAAATGAGTTCCTATCCATTATCTTTTCCATAATTATTGCAACAGAGCAAGTAGCTTCAGTAACTGTGCATACAAATTACCTATTAGAAACTTTACAGGTCATTTCCAAAGGTGATTATGGGCTCTGACTTACAGAGCTACTCACTTTTGTACATAATTCTGTTCCAGTGCCAACAGCCTATCCAAAATTAAGATAAAATGTGCTTCCACAAAACTAAGTGGAAATAAACTTTTAGAAACTAAAACCATCACTGCAGAAGGCAAGAAGTGGTGAACACTGCTGGACCAAATGCAGCTATTTTCATAATTGAAATGTTAAAAGAATTTGCTTTGCCTGTATATAGTATCAGGAGAATGGGAAGAAGAGCAGGCAGTGATTATATATTAGCGCTCTTTCAATGCCATATGCTATAATTAAATGATGATGAGCGTACCATTGAGAAGTCTAAGGTTAGATAGCAGGAACAAAAAGCAGAGAAGGTTATTGTAGTGGACATCTGCTATAGATCACAGAACAACTGAAAGTGCGAGTAGATAAAGATGCCTTAGCCAACTCTTTCAGAGTTCTCACAACAGAAACTTCTTCATAACAAAGCTCCTTATCGGCCCCAGTATCTGTTTATTAATAGGTAGCTGTTTGTGTTTTCACTATAACCAAACACACAACAGGTTTCATACTGGAACAATATTAGAAAATGATTCAGAGCCACTATTTAAGGAGAGCTATAAAGAACAGGAATGCAGATGTGCAGCTTCCTCAGTTGTTGAGAAACAGCATAAGATACAGGAAAAGATCCTAGCACTCATACTGTGAAAGGAGTTAAATGAGCAAAATCAGAATAGGTTCACTTAAAACATGAAGGGAACAAAGGTAAGAGCAAGCATACCAAGCTACATTAACCGCTGGGAACAAAAGAAATACCGGCTTTCATTAACGTCAAATAGATAAATGAGAAAACAAAACTATAAAAATTTTTGATCTTAATTGAAACAGAACGAAGATTGTTACAACTAACAAACAGCTACAAAATTGGCATAGCTTCAGCTTAAGTCTGTTTCAATGGCTGAGAAGGAAATGGAGGGAGAGAGGACAGAGCAAACTTGGACAAAAAATTGATTCTGGAAATATATGTGATTTTTGAGAGTGAAACAGAAAACAGGATTCTGATACTGATTACGCTTCTCTCATTTTTTCTCCAAGCACAAAAATAGAGGTAAGAACAGCTAATGCCAACACACCAAGGTACTACTACTACATGGTTCAGTCAGACCTGGGATCTCATTCCTTTTTCTTACTGCTAAAAACAATCTTTCTATCTTCCTCTTCTTTCTGTCATTTCAAATGTGGACTTTAAACACATGCTCTGCATCACGTTATGTCATACTGGAACAATTCCTAGTAACGCTGAACTTCACTTGTGATTATATATCTAAAAGCTTCACTTTCTTTTAAACCCTGTATATGCTGTTGGACTGTATCTACTGATAGCTTTTCCCAAGCCTTCAACCTGCCATGTCACAGTAGCTGAAGTAAGAGTCCAAGTAGAGTTTAGTTGGTCTGTAATGAGAGTAAAATGATAAAACTCTGTACTGAAAGCCAGCTGCTTCATTTTTAACTCTGATCCCTCCCTTTCTTTCTTTCTAGCTAGCATGCAGCTGCAATAAATGTGGCTCTTCTCACAAGCCATGCAGATGTTAACAGTTCTGTAGGACATCAAGAAACATTTCAAGAATCTTGTAAGTGCTGACTAAACTTGCTTGAATTACCCACACTACCTCCTCCACATTCCTATTCAGTAACATTAGCCTTTCTGAATGTATAACAAAAAAAATAATTAGCATCTAAGCCAAGACATTCATATCTAGGTCTAAATGCATTATCAATAAGCAAGGAATGTTCTTAAACCATCAGACAACTGATACTGAGATAGCGGACCAAAAGAAGTCAGTTTATTCTTTGTCAAGATGACTAATGCATTTTTCAATTCTTATCTACGCAAGACTGGCTAAACGAGTGCCTGAAAATATACATTTATAAAAGTCACAGCTGGATATATTTGAAAGAAAGGATCAGAACTATGGGAAGATCTTTTCTAGTAATCAAGTGGATTAACACTAATTTAGAGTGAAGGAGTTCAAAGTGCTACCTAGTCCATTTTGATTAAAGTTATATTAGCATTACAGTTGCACACTTTAAAGATTAAGCTAAAGCCTCAAACCACAGTCAGTTCTGGGCAGGAGCCCAGCTGTGCAGGTAGAGGACAAGACACCACATGCATTCATCAAGCAGGCATGCACAAGAGATGTTGCCTTACTATTCCGCCCTCTGGAGTAGCAAGTAGGGTCTACCTTTTGGGAGTAGAGCCTTCCAAACTTGTGAGGTAGTTTAGCAGCACAGTCACCAAGAGAGGCAAATCGTTTGAGTATCCTGATAATACTCCAGAACATTGAAAATCCCACTTCAAATATTCTTCCCCGTGTGTAAACTTGACGCTTCCAAAGCCCGCTGGAAGGAGGACTGCCGAGCACTTCACAGCACTGAGCCATAACGGGATCACAATCTTTGACAAGTTCAGAAACAAAATGTGCAGTCAAAGAGGTTCTACAGTGCAGTTTTTAGTTTGTCAACAGTCAAGTGTCAATCTTTGCAGAGTTTCAAAGAGAACAGGGTAGGGAGAAATAAAATGAACATATACACACATTTCCTGCAAGGAGATCAATAGAAAGACCTCAGTCCCACAAAGACTTACAGGCCTGCTCTGCTTCAGATACTACCTCTATTATGGCAGCACATACCAAGTTGAAATCAAATCTTTGAAGAGGCAGGGCACAAATAATTTACCATGAAATGCAGAATTCAGAGTATTGTTTGTTCTTAATTTAGCAACATGGGCAATCTGAATATAAAGCAGTTGTAATGTGCCATTTTTTAAATGCTTCATGACACTGCTTTTAGAGTAATTCATCAAAATGTCATGTAAAAGCGCATTTAAGCGTTTTGAGATGAGCAAAACAAAAAACAGACTCAAACCTTAAAACAAAAGTTAATTTAATATTAACAGAAGCTACAAAACTAGCTAGCCCAAAACCTCAACCTATCTTTAAACATCCACCACAAAATAAATTTGGAGGCAGCAGGAAGAAATGAATCAAAAGAAAAAAGGAGAAAAATATAAAGAGGGGAAAGAAAACCCACACAAGCAAGAGTCCCTTACTGCTGCTATTCCTCTAAGAGCGGAAGCGCTCAGCTCAGTCATGGCTTAGAAGGCATAAACATCATTGAAATTCAAAGGCAGCTCTGAGAAAGAGGACGCCTCAATTGGTATGCAAGTGGTGTTTTCTCGCCCTGAATACATTATGAACTTGCAGCATGCTAATATGCCATGCTATCATAAGCACCAGATGGAACAGTAGGCAGTATATGTCCCATCAAACCTCAGGAAGATGTATTAATGTTCCTGCTCTTTTTTTCTCCCTTTCCCCTCCCCCTTCCCCACTACAATCCTTCAGCTGTGTCCCCAGACTGGCACATTTCTCTGCATCAGTCACCTGCTCCTACAGCACCGTTCTCCAGGGCTGCCTCATCTTCTCCAGGTGGTGCCGAGCAGCTTTTCCATCTTTTTTATGGCAGAAGGTAAAGGCCACGAGACATGTCAGGCTGTGCTTACTGAAGGGGACGGAGTACAAAAGATAACATCATGAGATAAATGATAGATGAAGAAAGACTTTGGGTCTAAAGCTAGCACAATTGTTTTAAATTATGTATAAGTCGCGCCGCAGATATTTCCTGATCAGAACTATTGGTGAAAGGAGAACTGGGGTGCAGGGGTGGCAGGTGAGATTCACTGCGAAACTCAGTAAGAGAGGGGAAACTGGACTAAAGATCTTTGAACTCACTCCTTCTTCCACCACACTTGAAGCCTTTTCAGAGAAGATGCACACAATTCAACAGCTAGTTAGAGGGTAAGGGTCAGGGTTTCATTTTAAAGCAGCGTTTGAAACTTAGTAAATGGCACACGAGCGAATTACTGTACAGAATTTTACTATTTTGTTTTACTAGAGATCTGACATTCCATGACTTTTTTTATTCAAGAATCACTTGGACCTATATGTATGATTCAAAAAAAAAAGAAAAAAAAAAAGAAAGAAAAAAAAAGTGTAATATTTTAACACTGCTTTCCATTGTTAATGGATTCAGTCCCAAGCAGGTGTTATCTGACTGAAATGTAATCTTGTATTCTGCATTGAAGTGTGTGCACACAGTCACATAGAAAACTGAATCATGGGTTTTCTGGTAACACCTGAACTTTTCCTGTCTATTCACTATCATGAAATACACCGCCTATTGAAAGATATGGTTTGCTAGATTTTTTTTTTTCCCTCAGACTGGGCCCTTCAAAAGATAGAATGGGGTCCTCAAGCCTGAAAAGTCTGAGCATTCAAACCAGAAATAAAAAGGTGGCTGACAAAAAGAAAACCAGCTTTTCTCATTTGAAGTTTTAACATTCAAGTGTTTTTAAACATGTTTGTTTTTCAGAAAGAAATCACATCAGTAAACATTTTGCTAATTTCTGATATTTTAGAAACCACCTGCTGATTTACAAACAGCTCTCACTATGCATATAAATCCATTATTTTCCTAGCAACATTACCCTTCTCAGTCTTCTCATTAGTCTAATTCTGCAAGATGCTGAGTACTCTCAACTCACACAAACTTTTCTGGGAATTAACATTGCTTGAAACCTCACAAGAGTTAGGCACCTGAGTATCTGCTGCAGGTTTAAGGGTTTTTCCAAGTACTAAAGGTTTGATTGACAGGGATATTCCCCCACCCGTCCAATCCTAACTAAAACAAAAAGTAAGTACCTCTTTACTGGTATTTCAAACAAAACACTTTACAACTGGAATTCACGAATAGCAAGCATTATTCTAATGTATATTAAGTCCAGATTAACTCTAATGCAAGGATGCTTTAGGGACCTGGTAAGAAACTACTCTCCTCCCCCCTC
>WBMW01005542.1:464084-508394 GCA_013396635.1 Penelope pileata
CTCCCCTCCCCTCCCCCACTTTCTATTGCATATTGGGACACTTGTTTCCTTTCTAAATATATAGCTTTGAAGGGAAACTTGCTAGATTATGATTTGCATTCTGCAAATAAGTCTATTTAAGTCCATTATCCTGCATTATAAAGTAATTTCTGACACCTAAACAGCACTCAATTTAATTACAACATACTGAAACAGTACAGCTGACTCCCAAAGGAACCTGCTTGGATCAGAAGATGATGATATATGCTAGCTACTGATCATCTTTCATGATCAGATCTGCAATCAACTGTTTTAAAGAACAGTATCAGAACATCTGCATAATCATTATTTTGTGGCAAAAAGCCTTTCAAAACCCAGCAATTGCATGCAACAATGTGTACGTATCCCACCCTTTATAAGCAGACATGTTTAAAATCCAGCAGCTTACTGTAATGACCAAAGGAAACAAAAGAAAGCTTTGATTGTGATTTAGCAAGCATCAATTTCTGCAGCAGAATCCCCATTGGGTAATTCATCATGGCACGTCTTCTGTATCTGGTGTGGCAAGACAGCAAAAACACTTACAGCCTCCAAAAAGAAAAACAGTTGTGACAAAACTATTAAGCATTCCTGGTGATTAAGTAATAGACGTTCACTCTTTCAAGACCACCCTGAGCCAATGCCCCAGACAGAACTGTGCAATCATATTTGCTGGTCAGGATGAAATCAAGGCATCGTGCTTTTCTGTATTCCTTCAAGAAAAAGGACAAGTTATTCAGCAACATCCACAAGGCTCTTTCTGAAGGAATACAAAAGTTAAGTAAGGAGAGAGGATATAATTTCTCCCGTGGCTCTGAGGAGGAATGCTGGTCAATATCTGACACATAGGTAACTATTTTTATCTTTGGAGCTTTTACGGACTCTGAAGAGCGGTTTGAAGCAAAAGCTTAAAGACAGCATAAGCTAAAAATCCTGTTTCTGCCACTCTCTGAAGACTGAATATCATTGCTTCCCTTCCTCAAAGCGAGAGGAATTGGTAATTACTGTTCAAACAATTGACATGTCAGAGGAAGAAGCTGACATGTGAGCACAGCGACTATGGCACAGGACGTGGCTCTGTCCGTTCAAGGCAGTTCGTAGAGGGTAAGGAAAGATGGTGCCGTCGGCTGCCCCTCGGACAGCAGAGGATGTGCTACAGGCCCTAAGGACTCTGCTTTCATACCAAGCTCTCAGTAGAGAGCTCTCTGTAGAGAGTAGAGTAGTAGCTCTCTGTGCTTCTCATGCACGGATCCATCTCCTGCACAGCAGTCGTGCTTATTAAATATAGAAAACCCAAATACAGATTTGCTTTTTCAAGCACAAAGAATAATGTAAAGAGAGATGTAAGTAAATTAACAAAACGAGAAAAGCATTCTTCAATATACTTTAAAACTTTAACAAAGAGTGGAATTCAAACAAACAATTTGCAGAGATTCCTGCTTCTCCATTTGCAAGTGAGAAAAAAGCATTCACAGTTACTAATAGGAACAAAGTAAAATACACACTCATAGATAGATCCCCAATCCCTAAGAAAAAAAAATTGCAAAGGACTTCGCTTTTGTTTCTGAAGATGTAATACAGACTAGCAGTGATTTTGGTGCAAAATAATTACTCCCAAGCCAAATGTGAATGAGATTTGGAGAAGTTACCTCTTTCAGAACTCAACAGTGAGGAGTTCATGCAGCTCAAGTGAAAGGATGAACGTAGCCAATATGGCGCACTTGAATTCTGCAAACCAAGTTTTATCACCGTCGTCCCTTTACCAGCAGAGAAATTAAAAACCAAGTCCCAAGATGGGATAAACTGTTGCAAACCAATTTCTGAGAAGAAAAATGAGGTCTTTCAAAAGTATTCAATGCCAGTGCCATCAGTGCCTTCCCGGACATCTAATTGTGACCTCTGTTTTGCAGACATATCCAAAATTCCTTTAATGAGCATCTTTCAGCCTTCTTTACTGTATAAGTAAATCTCAAAATCCTTATGGTTCACTCAGTATTTCTCAGGGTGTACCTTCAAAACTGATACAGTTTTGGCTAACTTCTCAAAAAAAAATGGAGTTACAGAAACACTCTTTTTAAAATATCTTCTTGTACATAGTTTAAGAAGTCAAAACCAAAACAAGCGTACTTAGAGTTCCAAGCTAAATACCTAGGAGAAACAGTAACACCATCCAAAGAAAATGACCTATTTGAAACTTTGGTTAGTAAACTTCCTCCTAACTAGAACACAAATAATTGCATGTGAAGTCAGCAGATATAATTATACAATCAACAATTATGTGGTGAAATGAACTGGAAAAATAAAATTAAAACAATAAATGTTAATTTGTATTTGCTAACCACGAATAATGCATCTGGTGTTCCGTTAGGCACAAAATCCTTCAAAAAAAGATTGTCTTAAAAATTCAAGGAATGACACAGGGAAGTCACGCAAAGAAAATCAAAGGAGATGGAAGTCATTTGGATTATAAAACAGCTACAGTGAAAATTCAAGATGGTGTATACCCGTTCACTGCTCTGGCTTAAAAGAGCCACCAAAACATACTTTGGATGCACAGTTTAGAAGCAAGAATCAAATTACGGCTGAATTTTCATATGATAGAAGTGTGTGCACAGTTCCCAAACTGTAATCTTATGGCAGGAAGACTATTTGAGTCATGAGTGTTTGCATGACTCAAGGAACAACACATTAAGGAGAGACTTGAATGAAGGGAGGAGGAAGGCCCTGCATCACTAATCCGGGAGCTTACTCCTTCAGAGGAGGTACTGTCAAGTCAGGAGCAGACTAACACAGTGGAACCAGCATCAGGAAGATAACTGAAGACAAAGGAGAGACTGTAGGAATCTGCACCTGAAACGCAGAGGAGAGTTCAGAGAAGTGGGCTACAAGCAAGTACAGAGAAGTCCAATGAAGCATTAGAACTGAAAGGGTACAAAGTTAAATTGTAGACGTGGTTTTGGAATGGTTTGCAGGAGACAGAATACCGCGTTAATCCCTGAAAGAGGAAAGATGTATCAATAAGCTGGAAAGGGCAATGGACTTTAAAAGCTAAAACACATTCCTGCTTCTTTGAATCATCATTTCAAACCTCGCTGGAAGCGGTTAAAAATATGCAAATCCCACGTCCTCAAATCTCAACTCATTAGAGAAAAACCCTTTTTTTGAAATTCAGAATGATAGAGCCCCGACCCTGCACCAAATCTGCACGAACGTACAGTACACTCCAAGGGTTACCAAAATACGTTTTTCTTCCTTACTCCTCAGCCTTTCCTCCCAGACGTGATCAATAGTGATTCCCCTCACTGTTCTGTTGCCACAGCTCTTTCAGTCTTTGTCAGCTCAGTATTGTCAATATGCAAAACCACTGCAGAGCTCGTTACAGCCTGCTTCCACGTCCATAATGAATGAGAACCATATGAGCAGCACTCGTAATAACTGCGTCCACTGCTTACGACATTTCCTTTCGAGCTTCAGAAAGATTTCCGGCCACCTTTGAGTTAAGGCTTTGTATCCATTTAAAAGCAGATTAAAGTTGCAGACACTGGTCCAGAACATATATCCACATTAATTTACATTATCCAGCTATTTCATTACTAATGTGGATGTGTGGGTCCTACTGGGTAGTTATTCCTCATGAAAATTTTACAAGATTGCAAGATCCCAAGAGCAAGAAAACCATGTTATTTTTAAGAAGAAATAAATGCACAACACATTACGCAACATCATGGAATAGCTCAAGCAAGGCTGTAGCTTCATGCCATAGGAATTTGGGCAGGAGATTTTTAGAAGCTGGATCAGCTCAGTGTCTCTGTGGACACTGCAGCCCTAAACCAGCTGCAAGAACATCACTACCAGGTGGTGTGTGCCGCTGGGACAGACCCGAGAAGTGACTCCCCAGGATCTGCCAGCAGAACCGCACCGCTGGCCACAGACCCTTTCCAAATCCCCAGGTTTCCAGCATCTTGTTCTATCAAGTTTTTCTGCAATTAATGATCACAGTGAGGCCATTCCTCCATACACCACCACTAACCAGCAATAGAGAAGAATTGCTAGAATAGAGAATTGCTAGGAGGCAAAAAAATAAAAAATAAAAAAACCCAGAGGACAGAGAAATAAATCCAGCTCTATTGTGTGCAAGCTCAGCTCCACAAAATACATGGGGAAGAAGGTACACCCCATTAGCCCACACTGTGCCCAAGAGCCCTGCTTCCCCACCAGTACACAAGACAAAGTTTGTTCTTCAAGTTACAGACCAAGAAATGAGGGAGGAGTAGGCTTGATGAATAACTTCAACTGCCCAGAAGCTCAATACTGCTGAAACATCCTCCTGAAACAGAACACAAAAACTGGCACCAGTACCCCTCCCGCCAGTGTAAAGGGCCAAGTACCTTGTGCTGGATTTCCAAAGCAACAAATGGGAAACGCCTGGCAGGAGCAGAGGATAACACACCGGCTGAAGGGGCCTCAGGCAAGCAGCAAGTCTGAGCCCCTCTGCCCCAAAGGAACAGGGCACCAACGGGGTTGTTAACGTCTTCAGTAACGGAAATACCGGCTCCTCTCTGGAGAGCTTCCTTCAGTGTCTGATCATCCTCACAGCAGCATTTTTTCCTGGCTCCTGCTTAGGATTTATGTTTGTTACCCGTGCCTGTTGCTTCTCATCCTATTTCTGTGCAACTCTGAAGAGTCTGACTCCCTCCATCTCTCCACCCTCCTATCAGACAGCGGTGACAGCTCATGACATGGACAATATAAAGCCAGTCACATTTAACTGGCAACTGCCTCCATCTCACCAACAGGGCGATCCTCGGGGTGAGATGCTTTACTCCTGCATTTCAAGAGACTCAGGAATTTGGAGACATGGGACCCACAGCCCTACACTGTCCTCCAGAAAAGATGTGCATTCAGCACGGCAAGTAGAATAGGTTTAAGAGACAAAAGAGGTGATTTTTCATTTTATTCAACAGCCTTTTGACTGGAAGCCTTACTCTGGAAGTAAAAGCCATAAATTCAAATCCTTCTTCTGCTTGCTCAAGTTAAAGCCTACAGCGTGCTCCCTCGGCAGGGGAAAGCTCCCAGCCAGCAGCAGCTTCTTTGGGATGGGAATAACCTCCATCTCATCCCACACATTGCAGAATGCAACGCAGTGGAGACAGCTGAGCTAGTGGAGAGCTGAGCCAGTGAACACACAGCGTGGCACAGCACAGCAAGAGCTTCACCAGCTTTGCAGATTAACCATATATATGTGGAGTTATATGGCGCGACACTGAATGAGATCAGCCTTGCTGAGAGGCCCAATACAGCCAGCCTGTGTCTGAGTGAAGATCCAAGTGCTGCTGTGCCCTATAGATTTCCCAATTTAATCTCTACATGTCCCAGAATCACTTGCTCTGTGCTCCATTTTACACCACACACATTTCTGGGAGTAAAAAATAAGCCTGTGCTTGTGAAGCAACCAATGTTTCTAAATAGGCGTTGGGCATCTTCCCAGATTACCTACCAGATCCAACTGTTCGAACGACCCAGATACAGAAATGCCTCCATTCCAGCAAGACACAGGTGTGAAGACAGCACTGCCCTGCTTAACCCTACACCACTGAGACAGATCTTAGCATGCACAGATGCAGCTCAATGTGCTTGGGAAGCTTCAGAGCTGCAACAGCAATGCACCAGGGATTAGCAGAGAGCTGAGTGCAGTCTAAAGGCATGCAACTCTGCATTTGGAAGCCAGCTACTGCTTCAAGTACAGAAGTCCTCTTCTGCACTTAGCTTTAGTATGATCTGGTAGTAAAAGACCATGTTTCAACTGATTTTGTATATAGTTGTCCTTGATACACACACTTTGTCAACAAAAGGATGCAGCAAACCAACCAGAAAACTGGTACAGGCGTATGTACAGCTCTTGCAATGCACCACGCATCATGTCGCCTTCTACTCTTATGTGCATCAGCTCTACCATTATTTCAAATCTGCACATCACATTATTTTACTCAAAATTGATTTTCAAGTCTGTTTTTAAGGAAAAAAAACAGAAACAAACAAACAAACAAAAACGTACACGGATCACACCAACTTACAAACTATGATGGCCATGCCTTCATTAGCAATTATGGATTACCATGTAGTCCAAAACCCTCCAACCAAGATGTGGTCAGTGCTAAATACCATGAAGACACC
Source organism: Penelope pileata (assembly GCA_013396635.1). Lineage (NCBI taxonomy): Eukaryota > Metazoa > Chordata > Aves > Galliformes > Cracidae > Penelope > Penelope pileata. Next base: position 470,277 of record WBMW01005542.1, read on the forward strand.
AAGGAAGGACCAGCTAGGATCTCAGCTCAGAAGCACTAAGTCTTCATAGGAAGAGAGTATTTGGGACTCTATCACAGCACTTTTCTGCAGTATGATCTGCGTTAGTTACTTTCCATGCACACGCAGCACAATGCAGTTCACAGCCGCTTAGGTTGAAATAAGTGCAATAACACCATGCAGACTTCAGAATTCATTGCTACCAGAAAGGAAGAAACTTTTAACAGTTTGAAAAATGGTCCTTATACATTGTGTCCTCAAGCCAACAGTGAGTATACAAAGAACCTCGTGACGCACAGTCCTCCAAAGGAAGGAGCTTTTCGCTCCTATCCAAATCCTGAAGAAGATAAAGTCATTATGTAGGATGATTGGAATAATGATGCAAGGTTAACACTCAGGCTTAAGTATTTCCAGACACATTTTCCCCGTTTGGCAGGAAATGTGTTTTGTAAGACACAGAATTGTCCTAATATAACAGCATAGCAACTGCAACTTAAGACTGAACAAGTCGGTTAATGGACTGTTAGGAGACTTTTGCTGTATAACAGCATTTAGATGCATGTATTTAAAAAACAGGTGGATAATCCAAATGTTCAGTTACTAGGACACTAACAGTTATGTCCATGGCAATTTTGTTTCTGTTCTTTAAACAAATCATCACTTGCAAGTACTAATGTTAAAACCAGAAAGCCAGTCTAGTACCCAGTGGCTATAAATGCCAAATCAATTTTCAGCAGATAATAAAGTTCATGTTTTACAATCAGCAATGCACTGTTTTACTACCCAAAATGTAAGCTAATAATATATAGCTCTGCTAAATGGAAAATGCAGATATGCTGTTAAGAAACAGGCTGGCTGTGAGATGATGGATCATTTCTGCTGGGACCTTCTTAAAGCTATGTGCAAATGTTTTGAAAATATCACATGATGTGGCCATGTGTTAAAAATTACAGCCAGTTAAGTTCTCTGCTAAGAAAAATATGTGGGCAATTTATGAAATGCACTCCAGGATGGAGATATCTTAAGTAAAACCAGATTTTGAAAACAAACCCGTTTTTTTGAAACATGAACTTTAAAAAAAAAAAAGTTGCAGCCACATCTGGAGAGCAGAAGTAAAGAAAGGGTGGTCTGACCTAATACCAGGCCATCTTCTGAAAGAACAGCATTATTTCTGGGCTACAATGACTGTGATCACTGATTGTCCTTTTAAGGAAACCATGCTGAATACTGCCATGGGCAATAATAAAGCATTTTGTAGGCCAACATCTGTTCTTTGAAAGTACTATAAAATGACTGATAGATTTGTAATGTTTCATAAATAAAGTCCGGAATAAACACTTATTAAAAAACAAAACAACAACAAAAAAAACCATAGCAATCAGACAAACTGGTACATGGGATTAGATTTGAACACTGTTCCCCCAACACCAATAATTTAGAGATGAGCACTTCCTCGAGCTCACGAACAGAACGACCAAACAGTTAACTCGGTTCCTGTTAACTGGATTAGCTTCCGATGGACTTTTCTCAGGGTTGCAGCAGTGCCTTAGCAGAGATCTCAATTGCTTTTGCAGTGTTTCATTAGCAAGCCTTTCTGCCCTGGCTTTTCAGGGGCAGGGAAGTGAGAAGGTGAGCGGCCAATCACCATAACAGCAGTACCAAGGGTTTGTCTTTGAAAAGCAAATTTATTTTGTGTAAAAGTGTTATCGCTACACATAAACCAGAGCCCACTTTTATTACTTCCTGTTCCTTCTCCAAAATAAGGAGGACTGTGGATGTCAGAACTACTAAAGGGATGCTTCTGAAATCAAGACTTCACACATACACAAAAGGCACTGACATAATATCAGATTACATAAAAATACACATCCTTTTAATCTTCTGTACATAATGTGCTTACTTTTAAAATACAAAATCTGCCCCAGATGGCTAATAATGCCCATTTGAAAAAACTCAACACCACAATATTAAAGGGCTAAAATATGCTGTGAACAGATTGAGAGGCAGTTCATCCTAGAGGAGAGTAAAAAAGTGCAGATGGGTGTCAAAAATAGCCAAGTGTCAGATCTGTTCAAGTATCTCCATTCTGGCACATGCTCCCAGTCACAGCTGTTAGTGTATTCTCTGTATCCAAGTGCAAGGTTTTCTAACACTCGGAGCTGACATTAAAACACACTTCTTGCTTGCTACTGCTTTAAGGGAACGCTGGAAATTAAACGTCTATTTAATAGTAAAGCTTCACAAGCATCGATAAGGGTATACATACTCAAGTGCAATGCATGCCATTTTGATTAAAGATGCATGAAATTTTAACCAGCAGGTAGATTAAGTATTTTAAATGCCAAAGGCTTAATAGGTTTTCAAAAACCTCTACTCTAGGAATTCCAATACTCTTTGCTAATATCTCCAAATGATACACACAAGGATCAAAACTGATGAGATCGTGTCATTTCAGTACATTCAAATATCTTAATAAAACACAGATTTAGTAAACTGCACAAGAAGAACAGTTTCATACAAATACAAGGAATGTCAGTGGATCCACATTAGGCAGAATGCAGTTTTCCAAATTAATGAATTACCATGATATTCCTAATGAAGACCACATTCCAGGGAAGATAATGCTGGCAAATCAAATTTTAGGTTTAAAGGGTTAAATTGACCTTTCATAGTCCTCAGTTGTTATCTATGCAAATTAATTTGCCCATATTTCAACCATATAAATCCTCTTAGCCTTGTGCTTTGAGCAAACAGAGCCCACTTTCTCGTTATAAGCAGAGGATCAGCAAACATACCAGCAGTGGGCTATGACCATGTAGAAAATTCCTAAAAGGAAAACATTCTTCCAACAACTGGCAATACCTACATGCAACTGTGGTTGCAGCAAACTGGCAGATACTGTTTCAAAACACCATCTGCGAGGTGCACAGACTCCCTGTGATCAAGCATAGCCTCTTCTGCCTGTCCTACCCAAATAATCCACAAGAACCAGCCAGCTGTAGGATCTGCACTGTCTTTTTTTTATCGAGACACAGGCTGTTGTAATCAGGCACATGTCTCTGCCCAGCCCTTACCAAAAGGAATAAACAAACGCCACGCACCAGATTCAACCCCCTCTGTCGTGGCCGAGCCTCTCGCCAACCCCTCAGACAAATCACCCCGCAGAGAAGCGATGCTCTCATTGGCAATAGCACTTATCAATTAGACGAGGGATGTTAAGATCCAAGGATAATATTTTCCCGAGGAAACCAAGCTATTAAAATTTCCAGCTCCGCAGGAATTTCTCTAATTCAGCGGATTTTTTGCATTGTTTTATTCTGCATTAACATATCCCAGCGATCTGCTCAGTGACAGTTGAGCACTGCGATTTAGGACAATGCTGCGAGAATTTGTTTTATAAATCTCCCTCGCTCCTCCAACACAAACAGCTTTCCAAGGAGATCACTTCAGCTGAGCAGTGGAGGCTGTGAGCAATCGCCCCCGATACAACGCTCTCAGATCCAGGGTGCAGCTGACAGCCCTGAAAGCCAGACGGGAGCTCCCTTTCTCCCCGCTGCAATGACCCCTGTGCAAGGTCCCGCACCCCCGGACCCGGCGACTTTCTGCTATTTCTCTCCCTCTGCGCTGAAACCCCCAGTCCTGCTGCAAGTAGCATCTTGGGCAGTTTCCTCGCTCGAATTCCCCTCCCCCAAACACACACACACAACAGAATTAGCATCCCCAAGCACTCCGTCCCTGGATCAGCTTGCAAATCACCATCTATATTAAAAAAATATATATATATACTATCAAAAAACAATTAGCGTTTCCTCATTTACAAGCAAAAGAGCTGCGATAATTTTAACTCACCAGGCATCCTCGGATAATATATACCACCCTGTAAATGGCTCTCTCCTCAAAGCAAGCTTATTTCGGGCTCAGTGCCTCCTGTTCTGGAATGAGAGGGGAGAAGCGAGCGGGGCCATCCGAGCTGGCTGTGGCAGCGTAGCTGGAGGCAGGATGCTGGGCGCGTGCGTTTGCCAGGCAAAGACAGATGGAGAGCTGACACTCTGGATTGCACTTGGAGCAGAAATGTGAATGATGACAGGAGCACATGTGGCCTTGAACCCAGCCCTGTCTCTTCAGGCAGAACAATGACAGGGATGTGTGTGCAAATTATCACAACCCCGGCTCCCCTCAGCTGACTCCTTTTACTCTACCTTTCACACCAAGTTCCAGATGACCGAAGAATAGAAAGTAAAATGCGGAGTGATAAGCTAAACACTGAATTATTCATTTTTCTTTAAAAGTTAACCCTTTCTCTCGCTGAAGGCAATTAGAGGAAAGCATCGCTTCCAATCGGCTCTCCTCCAGAAGTGGAAACAAATTCATTCTTTATTTTAACAGCCATCATTTTGGGCTCCATAGGATTACGTTTGTTTATTTAGCTGGAAACACAAAACGTGCCCAGCGACAGACGGGAGGGTCCCCCCTCCTTCCTCTCCCTTCCCGGCACTTTTTTCATTATTATGCTATTTTACTATAGTGAACAGAGTATCAAAATCACTCCCTTTCTCAGATGCTCAGTAGTATGTGTAAAATAGAACACACTTAGAAAGCAGACCACTTTTATTTTACTACAGTGCTTTTAACCCCCTGGGATTCCTGCATTGATATGTTCCAAACATTTGCAGCTTACTCTCCTTTACCTTGCGTGGTGATCCATGGGGGATGAAAACAAAATCTTCCCTGTAAAGCTTTTTCAAAAGCTAAACAATCATGTCCTCCCAATTTCTGATTTTGCACACCCCTTAAATGTTTATCCTTCACATGAATAACGTATGCCTGGCTAGGTTCAATGCACTCTTCCCTATTAAGCTTTAATGGACACCATGATACATAAAACTACAAGTCTTTGTTATAGTGCTTTATCTAAAGCTGGCTATTTTCTTCTCAGCAGTCCCTCTTTAGTCCTTTGTAAAACATCCTTGCCTCTGAGGAGAAACGTACGCCTGACTCGCATGCCTTCTGTAGCACGTATAGCCTCGCACAGAATTCCAGGCACGGGGAAAAATATCTTCTTTTTCAAACTCCCCTCCAATACACCATTGGCAAAATCTTCTCCGTTTTAGTAACGAGCATTTCTCCAGCAATTATCACACCCGTTCTGCTTTGACTCTGCCTTTTCAGTATACAATCAAACCCATTTAGGAAACCAGCGATTCTCAGTCAGATCTTCAGAAGCTGCATTCTTGTCAGCCTAAGACTCATCCTTTTGTACTTATTTATGCATCCCTTGGTTTTGTGCTATGCCATCTTCTGCCTGTAGTACAGAGAAACAGCCCTGCTTTCAGGCCTTCCTTTTCCTTCCTCGAGCTGCCACCGCACCTGATAAAGATCTACTCAGGAAAGAACACACAGGGAAAATTAAGCAAAAAATAACAACCCCTCCAATATCCGGCCTGGACTCATGAATATTTCTGACTTAAAACAAATGAGTCACTTCATTTGCTGATATTTCCACAGTAACTTTTTAAGGGTATCCAAGTGCCACCGTTAAGCTTTGCTTAACCAAGAGACTCCAAGCACAGGACAGGCGAATTTTGGGTGATCAGAGAAGCAAACATTCCCAGTAAATATTCCAGAACTAACAAGGTACTGCACCTCTACCTGAGACAGATCTTTCTTTTATCCTTAACAGATATCTCCTGTAATGAACTTCATGTTCATTACATTCCATGTAATGAATTTTTGCACTGGAGAGCCACAGAGAAACACGCCAACACAAAAACGCTTTCACGACCAAATGCTTTCACGGAGGAGAACAGGGAGAGAATCATGACCAAAGTCTGTGCCACCAAGGCCCTGAAACAACTTAGCATTCTTTTTGTTTTATTATTCGATGCACTATTTAAAACCAGTTAGTATTGTATTTGCTGTGTTTTCTTTTTTTAATGCTGTACTCTACATGAAAGGAAAAACATTTTCACAGTTGGAAATACAACCTTTCACCAACACAGATGCAGCCTGAATCAGCTTTAGAGCAGAAAGTAATGTGTCAAAGGTATGATGCATTTTAATAAAACCCAACAACATTCACTCTTAAAAGTAGGTCTTGATATCAGTACATTGTAAATCCACAGACCACAGCTCACGAAACTGAACTTCCATATGCTGTGTGATTATGCATCTTTTCTGTGTGTAAAAAGCCTTTTTAAGCTGTTATCTGACTACAGTAATTGCCATTTAAATTGATCCATGTCAACAAAACCTGGATCCCTGGAGATTCTCACCTAGAAGTCTGCTCATGGAAGGGCTCGCAGAATGCCTGTGCATCTGAGACTACTTCAGCATTTTCTCAAGCAGCCAGCTGCATGAATAGTTTTTCCCTCTCATTATTTAATACACTGAGGCAGGCTGCAACCCATTTGGCAGCCCTCCCTGAATAAATATCTGTGGATATTTATTCTCTCTCCCCACCCCCATTTGTACAGCAGTCACTTGAAGATTGCTCTAACAGTTTTTGCATCGGTCCTGACATTTTAGCAGGCCAAGCAAGGCTGGACAGTTTTATTCTCCACAGATGCCATCCTGAGGAAAGGAAATGCAGTGGTTTTAACACACGAACAATTCTGCTGCATCACAAGAGATGGAGTTATGCGTAATACCAAAATGAAAGGGATACAAAGAGATAGAAAAATCCAGAAACCAACCTTCAGGCAGCACCTCTACTCCTTCCTGGCTGGGTAAGTGGGAATCAGCTCCTTTAGCAACCGTTCAATGACTATAAAATAATTTTAAACAACTCTCAACAAGTCCTAATTTTGGAAACTAGTGAAAGTGGGCAGAACAGTCTCCATATTCATATATTTTTCCCCACCCCACCCCCAAATTTACACTGGGTGATATAAAGTTGCTATTGCATTGCTTTGATGGAAAAGAGAAATTCCCGATGATTGCCATTAAGAACTACAGAAACTGCTTTTAGCTTAAACCTAGCTTAGTAAGAGGGACTTGAAGTCCACTGAAATGCATCTGTAGTTAATGAAAGCTCTCTATTAACAGTGAAGGAAGAATTTAACTCAAAGCTTTTCTGTAGGACTTCTCAACTTCCCGCTCCACTTAGAGCAGACTGTTGTGATACATTGTGACTTCACACAGTGGGTATTAAGTGAGTTAATTCAAAGGAGCTGAAACCTCATTGATCCTAATTGAAAGCAATACACCCAACCAAATAGTTTTCTACCCCATCTGCTCTGGCCTGCCACCAGCTATTCAATACAAGAGAATTAATAGTTTCAGATATTCTAACCGACCCAATAAAAGCACTCATTTAAGCAGGACTGCATTAACAAAGTGAAAAACCAAGGGCAAAATGGGTTCAAATGGAGCATTTTACTCCTAGTTGGCTTTAACAAAGCTGAATAATGCTTATTCTGACTTTTTATGTGCAAGACTTGATAAACTGAATGAGAAGGCACTCAATGATCAGTCAACGAGCATTGATGAATGGTCATTAGGACCCCCCCAGCCCGAGGAGAGGCCATCCCACAAAGTGGCACACCAGCTTGAAAGGGCGGACTCGCTAATGTCCAGATTTCCCCGCTTGCTTGTTCCACTCTCACTTTCAGACCACTGGCCACCAAATGAGGCTGACATATTGGAAAATAATCTTTTATGGGCGAGTGGTAAATAAAAATGGAGGCATTAGCTGGGCTTTCAAATTCAAATCCGCTAGTTTTGTCAGCCCCCAAACGTTTTGATTTTCCACCCAGCTGGAAGCTATTAGTGTTTTCTTAAGGCATCCCACTGACAGGGCAAACCCACCTAATGTGTGAGCTGTAGAGCTGATGGCAGGGACAGGACGACTACTTCTGGATGCTTTCTTAACTTTCTTCAGTTGACTGTCAAACCAAAGTACAGCAAAGGCAACACCTCGAGTAGATGCTCACAGGTTTCTGTCTGGCTGCCAATGATCTCCTATTGCCTGATGCAATGGCAGCCTACCTATGACATACTACAGTACCTTTGCTGTGACTTCTTCCATGACTGCACCTATCCTCCGGTTTTTACTGCACTACCACAAAAGAGCTCAAGCTATTAAAAAAGGCACTTCTTCATAAAGGTATTTTCTATTTCTTTGCTGGGAAACAGAATTAAAATATTCCAATAAGAAGCATGCTTATCTGTAACAGTAGCTCTTAATACATGCAACACAAAACATTTGCCAGATAACACTAAACATTTCCCTAAGCATTTCCTTATTGGCAAGGCTTTCTGGACTTGGAGAAAGGAAAGACAAATGGGACTTTTAAAACATACATAGCTCTGTGAAACAGACTGAGATTACCTATACAAATACTTAATATCTTAAAGCTACAGTCATCAAGCTGGGAAGAAAATATCCTTGGTTGTCTAACAAAAATCGTTCACCATGTTATATCTAGTACTAACTAAAGGAATACTGAATTAAATCCATTGGAGGTGAGAAATCAGTCTTCTCATTTTTCAGTTAAGAAAATGTAAAATCCTATTACATCAACAGTATAATCAAAAATTAGTCCTCTAAAAAGGATTTCAAATCATCTGTTAAGAAAAAGCAACCTTGGCAGTGGGACAGGCATGGCAATCTGGATTGTCCATTGTTTTCTGGTCAGAAAAAGACCAAAAATATTCATTCTTTTGAAAGTTGACAGAAATCTGAGCGGCATTTCAGCTGTATTTCAGGTTTTAAAACAATGAAAATTACATATAAAGATGTATACAAGGAGGAGAACAGGTCTACTGAAAATTAATTGCCTGAGAATGGGAGGGCCAACACAAGCTTCAGTCCTTCAGAGCACATGCTGTCAGACCCTACGCACGCACTTCAGTAAGAACAGTCACATGGATGTGGTCACATGTATGCACCTGCTGTGGTGTCAGCAGGTTTTGACCTGTGTTTTTACTAAATAAAGTGTTTGCTATAACGTGGGCAAAGTAAATTAGGATCGGCTGTTAATTTCTATCATCATTCATATTCAAAGGAAATTACCACACCAGCTAAGCATAAATGTCACCAACGCACTTTGGAAAATTTGATGCTGACTTGGTATCATTTCTGAAAGAACAAAAGGAAATACCAAAGTTGCCACTTCAGTAGCAGAACAAGGAACACTGCTGGTGTGCCAGAGATGCCTGGATGACGATACCTGGTCGTGTTGAAACAGGGTCATATTTTAAGATTAAAAAAAAAAANCTCAAGCTATCAGTTGCTTTTTGACTTGAAGCTCAGAGTGTTTGCTCGTTTAACATGGGTAGGGGAACTCCTCCTGCTGTAGTATATTAACCCTAGTTTTGACCTCTAATCAATGTCTTTTCAATGCATAGCATTTTCATAATAAAGATAATGTGAGAGCATATTTGTGTGAAAGAGGATCTACCACAACCATAAATTTGAGCTTTGCATTTTTCTTTGTAACATGTCAATATTTGTGACACTAACTAAACATATTTTATTCATTTGACAAGGACTGTTACATTATATTGAAAACTTTTGTTTCAATGTCACCACCTCTCCGTTTTGACTGATGGCGAGTTAGTTTTGTTAAAACGCAAGGGGTGATAGCGTATGCTCCAGTGAACTTTCCCTCCTCTCAGCACCAGAGACAAAAACCTGCAGCTCGGCTCTGTGCTGGCAGCCATCTGGACAGCTTTCTCTCAATGCCTGCCCCACACCACACTGCAGGCAAAATTTCAGGGCTCTCGAGCTCTGTGGAGCTATTCATGACATACCAATTTCACATTTTCTGCTTGTACGCTTGCAACAATAAATGCTAATGAGGACTATGAATGACATTTTTAAAGACAATAAAAAGGTCTCCAAATCCCTTGCATATGGAGACACTATTTTCTAAACTTCACCTTCTGTTAGAGAGCCATTACACTCTAAAGGAAAAAAATAACCTAAGGAGAACAATGCAATGATCAAAGCATAATCGAGTCCTTAAGAATTCCAAAGAAAACAATGTTTGCAAAGCTAGGTTAATGACAGACAGACTTTATGCCAATGCACTGCACTAACACTTGAATGCAGAACTCTTTCACAATAGTGCTGCTACTTTTTACCCAGGGCTCAAGAATTCCAGGCTATGGGGTAGCTTAGGGGGGCAATGTGGCAAATCCTCACTTTCCCTGATCACATACAACCTCAAAAGCCATGCATTTGGACTTTTTAATTACAAAGGTGTAGTCCAAGAGTAAACTGTTCTCATTAATTGCTTGGGAACGCTACACTCTCATGGAGATTACTGTACTGACCGAGTGTGGCCAAGAGAAATATCTAGTTTTAATGTTTTCTTTCCCAAACCTGCCTTTTGTGATGCTATTGCTGCTCTAAATTAAAAGGCTCTCTTTACTCTTGGTAGTATGTTTTGTACTTAATTAAAGACAGTCTCTCCTCATTAGCAAGGATTAAAAACACTTTCAGGAAAATCCACCAGGTGGAGCAAATACACAGCAATACACAACATTTATTTATGTTCCTACTGCCATTTTCAATAGGGAAAATGTTTTATATGGAAATATTCTTACCTCTCGACCTCCCTTCTTCACCCTTTTGTCATATATTGATCAATTTGTACTTATTTACTCCATTTATAATTGTACAAAAGCTTTGTTCAAAGAAGCCTTGATAGGAATCTACTGTTGATGAGCACTTTCAATACAGATTTGCAAACCACAATAGCCATCAGGAACAGTCAAAGAAGTGAAATTAGAGAACAGTATTATTCAATAAAATATTACTTCAAAAAAAGTGAAATTTGAAAATATTATCCTGAATAATACTTTGTAGAATGACATGCCTATATACATTATATATGTATATGTACGTATTTATATATATATTCAACAATAAACAGATAATGGCCTTAGGAAAAAAGCTGATAAGCATTCAGAAGATAAAGCTCATGTCTTACAACAGACAAAACCTTTACTCTGGCCTCCACTACGATGGGCTGAAAAGCAGGCCATTCTGCGTCTCGTGTGTTCGTGTAAATAGCAGTGCCAGTAGCATCCTAGCAGTCTCACTTCACGGTACATTGGTTTACTATTAATACCTTTATTTTAGTATTAAATCAGTCAACTTCTGAGTAATTTCAAAAGTGCAATGCATGAGGGCTGTAAATAATTATTTGAGCGTATCTATGACAGCTAAACATTATTTCTCCATTTAAGCTATTTTTCCAGAGCCAGGTGAGAAAGCCACTTCCTCATCAAATATTTTAAGTTTTCCTGATGAAGGAGAAGGTCTAATGGCATAAAGGCAGGGGGGCACCTTTTTACATGAAGAAAATTAAGTCTTAACAGAAAAGTGGTTATGGATGAGTCTTCTCACAGTTATAATAGGACAACCCACTGGCAGAGTCTGTAATTGCTAAAATGGCAAAGCAATATCACCAAGTGAACTGCATTAGAGCAGTTCAGTGTCTAAAAACACAGCAGAATCAGTACACGCTCCTTCAACCCTTGATGATGGAAAAGCATTACCGTTTGTGAGCGACAAAGGGAAGGTACTGATTTTCATAAATTTCCTTCTTTCCATTGTTTCCTCAGTTACTTAGTTACACCTTCCCTACACCTTCTCACTTCAGTATCCTCTCTTCTCTCCCCCATCACTCCTACCCTTCTGTCCCTGATCCTGTGGCCATCTCCTGACTGTTCTAAGCCCTAGTCAGTTTCCACTACAAAACCAATCCTGAACAGATCCACCAAATGTTGTGCAACCTGAAGTCCCTAGACATACAACAGGCCAACAGAAGATCTGTGCTTTCAGTCAGCCCCATCAGAGCTACGGACAATTAACATAAAAAAATCTTTGTTTCTTTAGGAACAGGGAGGGGTCTTCAGGAACACAGGCTTTCAAATATAATTTCATTTTACCTAATTGTGTTGTACTCCACATGGTGCTTAGCTGTAGCCACTCAGAAGAGAAGCAAGAGAAGAATGCAGAGGTGATTATGAAGTGGAATTTCAAACCAAGAGCAAATTACAGCACTTCACACTAGGAGAACATCTGCGAAGTGCAGCAGTAAGTGCCTGGGCACAACGCAAGGTGCCAGTTTTAACGCAGCTTGGGACTCCCTGTCTGTGAGAACTTTCCTTAAGCAAGACTGTCACAGCAGCAACTCGCAGAGATGCCCAAGCTAAACACTTCTGCCAGTTTCAAACAGAATGCTGATTTAAAACCATTACCTCTGAGGGATTTTTGATGTAGAAACCATGCATTAAGGACTATAATTTCCTGCTGTTTTCAAAGAGGAGCTAGACACCTGATGGGTGGGAGGAAGGACAGTGAGGTTGCTGTTGTCACCATCCGTGTGGGGGGAGCCTGCTTTTCCTGTGCTGCTGTCTGAGGTTGGCAGTGGTTGGCTAGGTCATGGCCAGTTCATTGGATTAGGAACCCTAGAAAAATATAAAGGTCTGTAATACACCAGAAGGCCAGACATGACTTGATAAGTCGTATGTGTTCGTACTGACACGTTATTTCCTTAAATATGTACAAATCCTATGGAAATGTAACTCTCACCATAAACCATCTTTTTTCATCCTATAGATGTAAGAAATACTTGTTTACACTATGGCTTCTTTACAGCATGACAGGATAAAGGGATTTAAAACTGTGTATTTAAGTAATTCACTTTTACTTAAAGGCCCCATTACACCAGAGTAGCATAGGAGTTCATATTGAAAAAGGGGACTGATTCTAAAAGGTGGAGTATTATGTACATATTTAAGAATTTATTAGATCATGATTATCGATCTGGTACACTGTAACAGCTCTTTTGTTGCATCAAACCCTGCAAATCCTTCTTAGATGGAGGATTAGTAGCACAATAGATCATAATGGCTCTTTTGGTCCCATTATGCTATCGTGCACTCACAGCTGCAGATGCCCGTGGAAGGGCACATTTTCTTAATGAGGAATCCCCTATAAACCCTTTCCTGGTAATGGCCATTAATGTTTCTGTGCAGGAAGAGTACACCTTTAAATCTTTATTACAAAATCCTCATGAAATACTAGCAGGGAAAATCCAAGTTACTGCTCAAGCAATTTTGATCGCACCTACAAAGTAACCAAAACGATTAGCACATGAAAATGTCTGCCACAACTACACGCATAACTACAGACTGGATTGAAAGCCTTCAGTGTAAAAGAAAAGGAAACCATAGTTAACTTTCAGCTCTCTGTTCTCCAATCCTATAACCACAAATATCTTTCTTGGAACAGTTTCTGCCCACAACAATGAAAGGCAGCAGTCACATGCTGCACTGATTTTTGCTGCAAAGACAGATTAACATGTTCCCTTCCTCTACTACTTGCACCTTGTGACCTCAAGGTCTGTCAATACAACTATTTTCAGCACTGTGCTATAATCCAGATAATTAAAATTACCCAAGGAAGTCATATTCTTTATCATTCAGAAAAGAAATCATACTTTAATTTTCTATAAATAGAAAATAGCATTATATATATATATTCAGTACAGTTACCTAAAAGAATATTTCAGTATGTCATCTGTAACCATCAGCTTTACATCCAAAGAGACCTTTTTCTCCTAGGGCTGATGTTCAAGTCCCTCCCGGCTCTGGCCATGGAAAACTCCATGGGTCACAGGGAGTTACCTCAACACTCAGCACCTATGAGCAAAGACTACAACCAAATTGACCTCAATATTTCAAAACTGAATGCAAAGTTGGACACCTAAGAAAATCACATGAATACTAAGAATGGAAGTGCTGATAGCTGCCACAACTGTTTTAATAAGGCCATGCCAGAACAAATACTGGCTTGGTTTTATGCCATGGGATGAATAGAAGCCATGTTGCCAAGCAGGCTGAAAATGAGAAACTTATAGTGCCAAGTCTGATGATTACATTCATGATTACTCTAAAAAAAAATCTATTTTCCAAAGTTTGCTTTATTTGCTGCATAGCACAAACTCATCTGAAAGAACTTGCTCCTCAGAAGATTCTATGTCTGAAAGTAAGAGGTTAAGCAAAGAGAGAGAGAACAACAAAGCAAAATAAAAAACCGCGAACTCGGTAGTGAAGGGGTTAACCTGTTTTGTTTCAGTCAGTGCTATACCAATGCCAGAATTACAAGGGAAAGACTAAAAAGAGCCAATTTTTTTTTTATTATTATTCTTTTTAAAAGGAAAAAAAATGAGGCCTATCTGTCACAGCGTTGTCCGGGCTGGAAGAACCGGCAGGAACCTCAGATTCCTGACCAAACCCTCTTCCACACAATGCCTCCTGAATGGAAGGAACCCAGGCCCGGCAGAGATAGCCTGCTGTCAGGAACCAGCCCTGACGTGTGCGGACAGACAGGGCTGGCCTCGCAGGATGTCAGAGCGGCAAACTGCAGCTCGAGATACTGCATTTTCACACACTCTCAGCCTGGATGTTTTGCTCTTCAGGTAATTAAACAAGGAAACAGGGCTGATGTGTACGAGTCTGACCCCTGCGCTGTGGCTCCACACTTCTGCCTATCAACTTCCGCAAGGACTGCCTGGAGCATCAACAGTTCTGCTCTCGCTCTCCGTCTCTACCAACGCCAAGCTCTAAAACAAATCCTCCTGGAAATATGTGCGGCTTCTGTCTACTCCTTTTGCTGTTTAAGAAGGGCTGAATTACTTGCTCTGTTCCACACGCCTTGCTGCTTTCTCATACAAAGAAGGAAAAAGAGATGGTCACTTTCTGAGAGCTGTTCCTCAGACAGACAGTCAAAATATTAACTGGGGGATGGGAAGAAAAATATGAGACAAGGGATTCCCAAATTAACACTTACATTTAGGTCATTACTCAAAATGAGGAAGATCCTGAAAAGTCTCTGATTCATCAAACCGTCAGACATTCATTTCTTTAAAAACTCTTCTGATTTAAGCGTGGCTGGAGAGTTTTTGTTTTACAAAATGGTATGTCACAGAATTAGAAAAAATAAAATAGCGTCTCCTCTCTTTTTTTTGAAAATCTAAGAAATGGAAGAAGGCAGGTGCTACCACCTATGTTCTGTGAAAGCCCTAGACAGACTGCTCCCTGGCTGACCCAGTTTCTACACTCTTTAAATATTATTTAAACAAAATGATTTTAAAAAAGGTAACATATTCTTACTTCTTCTGAAAACCCACAGAATAGAATATTGGCTGAGAGAGAGACCAAAGAAAGAGGAGTACAAAAGCATGCCTGCTTGTCTGTGTTCAACACAAAGAACATTAAATGAAAACAACTGGCATGCCGCCAAATTCCTATACAGGCAAAGAGATTCAAATAAATTGATTTCACGCATCACACTGACCTGGGATCAGTGAGCAGTGGTACAATACACTTGCTGCACCATGTGGGGCAAAGCCCATTAATGTTATCAGAGCCGCAGCACACCACCAAGTGGGAAGAAAGGAAAACCAAACTCTGCAAACTCAGAGATTCACTTTGCAAAGGGAACCTCAGCTGAAGTGCTTTGAGTTCACTAATAAATACATCCTATTGTAAAAGCTCATAGTCTGCTCATCTCAAAGGTTTCAAAGATTGTATTTTTCAAATTTAAATAAATATAAATGCCATACACACACTTATACTCTGCTTTTAGCATAGCTGCTCAAACTCAGTTATTGTCTGTAAATTTCCTCCCTTCCCCATCCGCCAGCGTTTTATATAGATTATAGGCTATTTTCTTTGTACTTCAAAAACTGGATCCCTGTCCAGTATCTTATTGGCTCAGGAAGTAAGCTGAGAAAACTGCCACCACTCTCAACTGCTCCAAACCAACCTGACCTACAGAGAAAAACACATCATGCGCGAGTCAGCAACAAACAGGGCCCTAGCTCTCTCTGTAGAGCTGCTTGGGTTCCCTCCCCTCATCTCAAACCCAGCAGATTCAGAATTTCACTTTCTTACGACGTGTGAAGTAACCCATGTGTGCCGTAGAGTCTCTTCTTGTCATCCAGGCTTTGTTTTTCATTAAGATCTCTCACACTCAAATCAAGAGCAACGGCAGCCAGACACAGGTGTGCGCCACATGAACAGACGAAGACCTGATTGTGAGTTGAGTAATGACAGCCTTGTGTCTGTAACGCACTCGTCCCCAAGAACTCTTTTAGATCTGTTCTATGTTAGATTAGGAGGGGGGTTTCTTACTTCAGCTGGACTCTTTTAAGATGTGTAAGTAAGCAAACAATTGATATAAAGACCAAAAAAGGAAACCAAGGAAAAGAAGACATTACAGGAGCAAAACAAGGGTTAGGATGGACAAAAGCCATCACTCCAAGCATAGGCAGTCAAGCACTACAAGAGGCCACTGCTTCAAGGAAACTGTAGGCTCAGCCACTTCTTACTTTGCCTTTTATTCCATTGTGGTTTCAAACAGCAAGTCAAATCTTCCTGGGCACAGCGAAATCCATATTAAATTAAGATGACTTCAGACACTGCTGTGAGAACAGTTATTCAGCTCTGACCTACCTGTCAGAATCTGTATGGTTCTCAATGAAACATACATCCTTCATCATGTCATCTGAAAAGGCACTTTCTGACAAAACATCCATGAAGGTGGGCTGAAAGTTGCTATAATATATAGGGCAAATCTACCTGGGGTAACAGAAGAGAAGCTTTTCATTGGATTTCAAAAGATTTACATAAGAGTGCTGGGAACATCTCTGAAGTCACTCATCCAAATTTCAGCATGGAGCATCTTGGCCATTTAAGACTAAAATCCTTGAATGCGTTACAAACACATACATTCAGATTTAGGTACCTTACTCAGGCACCTCATTCCAAATATGTCTCAAAATGGGAATGCCCAAAGATCTCACAATTGCTCACCACCGCCCATCACTGTATCTTCTACAAAATAGCTGCAAGGCAGTTTTGGATCGTCTTCATTACTAAGGTGAGTTTACCTCTACAACTCCACAAGTTGCACTACAGAGGGGATGCACTTGTTTTGGGTTAAAGCTACATTGATAGGACTGCACAGAGAAGTGAACTGTTTAGTACACAGCAGCTTTATAGAGGTCCAGCTGTGCCTGCACCCAGGTGATATGGGCAGCCTGACCTGCCCAGCAGTTAACAAGACAGGTAACATGCTGCTCCCTCCCATTTTATGAATATTTCAGTAGTACAAGAAGATCATTTGGGCTTTATAAAGATGAAGTGATTTTCAGTCATATTCATTCCCTCTTCCTAATAAAAGTGATCAGTATTAGAAAGCATGCCTCTCTCCTAAGTTGTAGAAAATTTCCATTATCTCGCACGTGCTCTGACAGCAATAAACCACAATAAGCTTCACATTAGTATGCCAGCACTGCATGCTTCAGGCATGAAATCTTTACTTCTACATGTATTTATTTTTGAAATCCTTATATAGATCTACATTGCAGAAGAAATCAAGCAACAACCACTCATACGGGGTACACACTTGCACTCTGAAAAACAGATGTAGATAGAAGAAAGGAGGAGAATTGGAGGCTATACACTGTCAAATCAGCAAAATAAAAATGCAACAAGAAAGTTTGCCACGAGTATTCATCCTTTTCCACACTGTCTGCGTACAGGAAGATCACAGAGCTGCGTTGACTTGTTTTAGATCGAGCCGGGAACTCGATTTAAAACACCAATTCATTTGAATAGGATTTAATTTTTTTAAAATTATGTCCACACAAATGCACAAAGCCTCCACAACATGCGCATCTCCTTGCAACATGGCACCCATACAGCAGCATGGGGCCACATGCAGACAATGTCTCATGTGAAGACATGAGGGACATGGAATCAGGCTTCAGCTGCCTTCAAAACAAGCCAGACCACAGCCCAGAGCACTCAGACTTCTTGTTCACTTTATTTTGATATCATACTCCATCAGAGTTATGTTGGAGAAATATGGTCCAACACTAAAAAAAGAGTACCAAGAGTGTTGGAAAGCACTTAAACTCAGTTTAGTAGTTTCTTGCTATCTAGACACACCATTTTAGGAGAAAAAATGTAGTTTCAGTAAAGCCAGGAATGACAGTCATAAGTTAAGCAGACGATTTGTTCTGCCATCGCAGATTTACTTTTTGAGTACGGTAAAAAACTTTTACACATAAGAAACTGAAATATTCATCCCCAATATTACCCCAGTCAAATTTAACAGATTCCCAATGCAGTCAGTTCACCAGAGGCTTCCTCTGAATTACAAACATAACCATGTTGCCAACATGATTACAACTGTCCCTTAACCTGGTTGCAAATACTGTTCCAATTCACGGTGCAGTAAACTGAACTTTATTATTTTTACAGCCTAGTCAAACAATATTTATATGCCAGATAAAATGTATCTATGGCATCAAAAATACAGGAAAAATAGTTAAAAACTGCACATATAGGTATTTACAAGACAAGAACGATTTTAGAAAAGTCATTACTGAGACATTTTGTTGTTACTGCTGTACTCTTTCAGTGATATTAAAATGATGACAACACCTTGATTGACTTAGGCAGACTCTTAGAAGGCTAAAGGAAAAGATTTCTGTTTAAATACAATTCTGTTTAAATACAAAATTCTGTTTTACAAGGCAAGGTACAGTCATTAAAAATAATTACTAAAAGGTATGCACATTACAAAATCAAATATTTTTCTTTTCCTTACCTTGACAAAATTCAAAGTTCCCCTTTTTCCGGCAGTCACCTATCACTAAACTCAGTGCTCTCCAAGTGTTTCTTTTGACAGATATCATTCTCCACCAATCGCTCTGCTAATTTCCTCTTTCCTTTTCTGACTGGGACAGATATTACGTTCACCAGCCCAGAGATCAATCTTTTCTATTGACAACAACAAATGGAAAAAAAAAAAAAAAACAGAAAAAGAAAAAAAGCACATATCACAGCCAGTTTGAAGTACCACACCCCTTCATTTGCATGATAATAGCAGTCGTTTAAACAAAAAGGGAAGACAGAACCGCTATCATTCTAAATCAACTACCCACGTTCTTAGTTAATATAAAGCAGTGCTTTAACATTATTAATTCTTCTACAAAGACTGCTTCATAAGTTGTCCATTTAAAATTGTTGACGTATAAAAGACAACAAGGGCAGCCTGTATTCCACCACGAAAACACCTACTAAACTAATTCTGTAAACTGATTGGTTTCAAACCTATTAGTATGATATAAAATATTACATACCTTACCTGGTTCAACAGAAGCTCTAGAGAATAATTTAATAAAATGAACGAACGTGGTTACTAAAAATAGAGACCTTGCAATTACACAACATTATACTAATTTGTAAGTCTTAACAGCAAACACATTTAAACAAAGATCAGAAAAGTATTGATATATTTACAAATCATCCTCCCACTTCTGAAAAGGCGATTTCTCTCCCACTCCAACACCTACAAAAACTGTTTATTTGGGTTACACAAATACTTTGCCATTAGTATGAGTCTATATGACAGCGCTGTCAGTTTTTCCAAGACATTAATATGCTTTCCAGGGTTCATAATTATGTCAATGCAGACAGGTTGCAGAGCCAGGCACACAGTTAACGTCCATGCTTCAATCCGCATCCACTGCTCAGGTGTTTCAGGACATACAGTTAAGCATGCACAAGGATCTGGCCACAGCCACATGCATCTACCCAAGAACCCAGCCCGGACTGCCTCCTGGACTACATTATGCTGCAAAAAAATGCATCGCCCGAGAGTATTTTCAAAAGACCACATTTGTACTGATACTTGGAATTGCAATCCTCTCCAAAAAAAGCACCCTCTTCAAATCAAAACAAACTTTCCCAACCTAATGTTAAGGGCACAGAACAAAGGAGGTCACAACTTTGAGCCCTGTTTGCTTTAGTGTGGATGTTCTCGGTCAGACTTTTATCTACAGCCCTGGCCTGAGCCAAAGCCCCACTGATTTCAGTGAAACCAAGAGGCGTGCAGGGACTGTGGGACTATACCCAGCATTTGGCAACTGCTAAGCTTTCAATACGACCCAATTGCCTTTGGCACTTAGGAAACAATCTCCAAAACACAATCTGGACTCCCCTTCTTGGGTGCAATAACTACTTTTCTAAAGCTGTTATTATTATTATTGTTTGGAAATTCTGTGGTTGTCATCACGTACATATATAAGCATTAAAAATTACCTTTCAGTTGTGCCTTATTATGAATTCTCTATTTTTCAAATCTTCAGACTTCTGCATAACACATTACATTTCCATAAATGCATACAACATTCCCTAAACTGCTGTTATTGTTTGATTTGAATTTTATGGCCATAAACTCATGCCACTAGCAAAACCGAAAAATACTTCACTGACCAAGTGGCCCTATTAATTTCACTGAGCTCATTTAAACATTAAGTTTTCTACTGAGTGACGATAGCACAATCTGGTTGAAATATGGGTTTACAGTGGAACATTAAATTAACATCATATTCTGGATTCAGAATTACACATAGCAGCCATCTGTAAAGATGTATTCATGTTTTGTTAACCTTCGCTAATTTGGCCACTAGAAATAATTATGATCAAATATGTTAAATTTTGTAATACATAACAATTCACTACTTGTGTCTACTGAATAGCATACTCCTCCTCATGGCTGGTAAAATATTTTAAAATCTCTTACTTTACCAAAGTAAGTTTTTACTCAAAGGAAAAAAAAGACCTAAAAATGTACCCATCCACGGTCCACTTCACAACGGAGACATCACTTTAACTTACTGCTCTTCCTTTGTTTCAGCTCCAAGTTCATTTTCTCTACACGCCACATTTTCCAAAGTGATGGACGCATTCTGCTGTGCCCATTCCACAGTAATCCGCTTTTTTAAACACATTTTTGCCCCCCGATTCGTAAACAGTTGTTATTGCTGGAATGTACAAGCAAAATTGTCTAAAGTCTGAACTTCACCGAAAGTAGAATGCCTCAAACAATTTGTAGTCTTACAAGAGTGTTATAAAAAAGGATCAACATGTTGTATTACCATGGAAATTTTGAAAAACATACTTTCCCAAACAAATATTACTTTTTCTCAATGGTATGAAGTAATGAAAACCACATGTGTAAATCTGCGATCCATGCAGTAGTTCAAGCTGCAGCTAATAGAAAATACAGAGAGTGAACTCTGCCATATAAAGGATTCTTGTTACAGAAATATAATGTGAAAACCAGATGCAGACAGAAAACCTTAATCACAGATGGGAATGTAATCACTGGCATACAGAATACTTTTTTGATCAATCTCAACCATATGAGAAATGTATTTATTTTCTAAGGAATGCAATAACTCGAGAGTCTTCTATTTGAATTCAGTTAACCTCATATCCACAGTGCTTTTATCTCATATATGGAGAGAAGGGGTGGGGGGGATATAACCTGAGCCAAGATTTTTAAAAGAGCCATTGGCCCTGGCAAATCGTTCTTGTATCAGCTTATCTTTTCAAGGAATTAATAGGATGTAAAGACTACAAATATCAGAATCAGCCTCAAAAGAAATCAACCATTATTGTACTTCTTAGTAACTGCCAGAAATCTCTTCATCACCTAAGCACTTCTCTGGTTAAATTTTTCCCTTAATATGTGGTTCTTCAGAACTACAATGCAAAAAGCACATTGCTGTGTTCAAGCTCCGCAGATTAGAGCTGGAGTCTTATAACAAAGAACCTCCTCACTCCACTGTAAAACCTGAAGAGTCATCAGCTCAAAATGTTCAGTCTACTCCAGGCCTCCTCCTAACTCCTGGAAGTCCTAATGAACACCTTCCATACAGCTCTGGGTGTCAGCAGCATAAAAAGAACACAAAACACTCCAGCTACATGTTTATACCAAGTCTAAAACACAGCTTGCACTCCATCAAGCAAGGCAGACCAGGACAACTCCTACCCATTTTCATTGCTGGCGACCTTTCTGCTCAGCTTTTGAAGATGGAAATACTACTGTAACAGTAAACATCTCATGTAAAATATGGAAATTGCCATTAAAATCTGAAAATCAAGTTCAAGATTCAGGTCACTGATACGCTACCAGCAGCACCCACACTGTTGCAAGGACTCAGCCTCTTCAAAACACCACGCTCCTACCTCAGCTAACTCATTTACCTTGACAAATTTTACACTTTGTGCTTGAACTGGACTCTCACATTAAACTGCAAGCTTAAAAAAAAAAAAAGGCTTCTGCTTGGAAATAAAAGCAAAGAAAGCCCTCAAAGGCTCCAGGACCCCAGGCTCTGAGCTCCCCTGCTGCACCTGTCTGAAGGTCCCATTTTTAAGTATCATCAGGAAGAAGAGAGTCTCCTAAGGACTCTACCTCTCAGCAACAGGTTATCATGAGTGTTCATTGGACTAATTCCTGTAAATGTGTTTTCTCAATTGCATGCCAGGTGGCATTTGAAGTAAACTACTTGCTCCATGTCTTTTTCCTCTGTGTTAACAACAAGTAAACCAGCTGATGAAGACACTTTGCTTCTACCAATGCAACAGAAGTTTGCATTTTTTTTTTAAAATCATCTTGTCTACTCTGCCATTTAACTTTAAATTTCCGAGACTGCAACAGCTATAGATAGTGCAGAATTCAACATTTAACTCTAAAGTAATACAAGTTGGATATGTTGGTCTTATTTCTAAACAAGCATGCTTCAATTAATAATAAATTTGGGCCACATATACATTTTAATTGCATGTTTTTCAGATAGCATAATCATCGTGTGTGCAGAGTACTAAAAATGGAGCCAAATCTTCCAGCTGTAAAACAGTTCCATGTGACAAAACATAGAGAGATACTGCAAACTCTTGCTTCATGTCATGTGTAAGCGTGTGCCTGCGTCTTTTTTTCTCTCCTCTAATTTCATCTGTGAGAGACTGTCCCTAGAGGACAAGAGAAGAGAGAACCAATTATATCCAGAGGTTGGTTTCTCCAAAATGAAGGCATCTGTTCCATGCCAACGACTTCCACATGGAAGAAAAACAGAACTTTGAAGGCATCTGTGTTCATGGTTGACAGTCGCGGATCTTAGGGTCTACTGTAATTGCCCAGCTGCAAACATGATTTGCTTGCTGCTTCTGTCAGCTGATCTTGCACAGAAAAGAAGGGAGCTTAAGCCCATACATAGAAAGTAGCTGGATAAAAATCAGATATTCTTACAGGAACACTGATACCTCTTTCCCATCTGATGGGAGTATTTTTCGTGGTACAATAGGTTTGATAGAACTAACTTGCAAAGCTGCTGTTAATGAACACTTTACAAAACATTCTGCTTTAAAATGCTATTCTTTAAATAACATATAAGTCAAAGCACAATGTGCTTATTATTTGTTCATATTTTAGGCTGATATTTTGTAAGAGTGATTCAGAAACTAGCATGATTCACCAGCCAAGGAATCCTGCAGCCCACCTCACTTAGGCAAGTAGTCTCAGTAAAACCAAGAGTACACCTGAGCAGAAGCTCTCTGCTTCCCCCCCAGATGCATACGGCAGACAAATAACTTGCATTTTATTTATTACTTGACTCATGCAACTTCCAATGTGAGTGGACACTTTCCAAAAGACACTTAGAGACAGACACTACACACTTACTGCATCTCAAAACCTGCCTTACAGCATTGAGAGCAATACTTGCAGTGAGATGCTAGGCAATGTCTACTCTACCCTTGTGAAGTCCTGTCTGGATACTGCAGCCTTCCAGTACTTGAAGGGAGCATATAAGCAGCAGGCAGCCCAACTTTTTACACAGTCTGATAGTGATACGACAAGGGAGAATGGCTTCAAACTAAAAGGGGTCAGATTTAGGTTAGCTGTTACGAGGAAATTCTTTACTCAGAGGGTGGTAAGGTACTGGGACAGGCTGCCCAAAGAAGTTGTGGATGCCCCATCCCTGCAGGCGTTCAAGGCCAGGCTGGATGGTCCCTGGGCAGCCTGATCTGGAGGGTAGCAACCCTGCCAACAGCAAGGGATTGGAACTGGATGGGCTTTAAGGTTGCTTCCAACCTAAGCCATTCTATGAATAACAGAAAAAGCAGCTCATCTGAAGCAGCAGGACCCCAACCAATTTTCCGAAGTACAGCACTCAATGCCATCATTGGACCAAGAATATTGACCATGCAGTTGTAACAAAGTGCACTAAAACAAGAGTGGCCTAAGCAGAAAAGGCATTTTCATTCCCTATCCTTCACTCATTAGATAAGAGAGGATCAAATTTTCTAGAAGTATTTCATACACCTACTGAACTTCTAGTTTTCTTACGCAGCACTTATGAACAACTTGAAAGAAGACACTGTATGCTAAGGAAATGTCTTCTTTTGTTTTGTTTTTATAGGATTCCTGGTTATTTTGCTGGATTTCACCCACAATCCCACACATACACGGTACTCAGCCTTTCCAGCCAGTCAGCCACACAACTAAGGAAGGCCAGCAGGATTCCTATGCAGTTTCCCTTGCCTGGCACATACCTCAAATTATTACAAACGCATGAGGTAGCGAACCTGAGGGGACACAGTAGGCCTTACGCTTCCTGACCACTTCTAAATTGCCTCCAGGAAGGACAAGAGTTGGGAGTAAGGACAATTAACACAGCCACCTGCTTCCTGTGACCTCCTGGGAAGCAGGCATGGCCACTGACAGGGGCTCTGGCAGTGTCACTCAGGTCCTGCCCATCCTTCTCTTCCCAGAGAAGATACAAGATAATAAAAACAATAGTGGCCAATAATAGCTCCATAAGATAAGGGAAAATTTTGGCCTGGACTTAAAAAAACAAAAGAAAAATAAATAAATAAAATATATTAAAAAAAAAAAAAAAGAACAAGAAGATTAACATTGAAACCTCCCAAGGACTTCATGGAAAGAGGATAGGACCCATAAATCTCTGAAAATGTAAGGGAAGTGACACACTGACTCACTCTTAAAACTACTGTAGCTGTTATTTACTGTAGCTGTACACCTCTCTGGAAATTTTTGGAGCAGGCATCTGGCTTAAACACAGTTTTATAGCTCTTTGGATACAAAAGTAGAGAAACCTGGCCCCATGGACTCAACAGGAACCTCTGAGAACATTATTACAGAAGGAATGGATTTTTTCTCTCCTTTAAATGGAATTCTTCGTCAGGTAACTCCATCAGTTATAATGCAAAGACAATGACTCACTTTACATTCAGACTTGAGCTAGTCCACTTATCCTTGCAGAAGATAATGTCATTAGGGCAATATCTGAATCTAACCTTTGGATCGGTCCAGCACAGAGTTAAGATCACAGAGGTGAGACAGCAGCACAGAAAGCCCAAAGGTATAGATCCACAGCCTTGTGTTAAGGCAAAAGGCACACCATCTTCAAGGAGAACTGGGCGTGTGAATACCACTGAAGATCTGAACACTGTTACTTCCAGCGCAAGGCTCACAAGCTCTGCTAACCCATGGAGTTGCATTAATTTATCACAGCACACAATAAATGTATGTAATATTCAGAAACTAAGCTATGCTATTCAGTTCAGGATTATGTTTTCCTTGCTCATCTTCAGTACGCTTTAATACAGGTTGCAGCATGCTTTTCCAGCATTAAGTGGTTTGCCAACAAGCTTTAAAAATAATAAATAGCACAGTCATGAAACAGCTTTTGCTTAATGGTTCCTAGAACTCAGTGACTTCACTCACTAAAACCCTTTCTATAACGTTACCCTTAAATACTTTCAGCAATGTCACCATTAAAATAAAATAAAAAATCATCCTGGCACTACCATCCACTGATAGCACACCCGCAGGTGCCATTATCCCTAAATTTGCTGGCAGCTTTCTCTGGCACCACTACGCTTTAATGGTCCTGGCAGCAAACCCCACCTGGATGTCACTGAAAGCACTCCTTTGGAGCACTCTTCCCAAATATCCTTTGCAGTAGTATCATTCCGTCTCCTTTGTTGCATCCTAATGGTCTCATTTTCTGGCAATAGCCTCATGCTCTCTTGCAGCCCAAGCCTGAGCTGCTCTGTAGCAGCGCTCTTCTTGAACCAGTCTGACACATGATTAAACGTCCGGATAAATTGTCAAAGAGGATTTCAGGATAGTATCTTTGCTGCTCAGTTTGGTGTTCACTTGCCTCTCAGCTTTAAAACCCATTGTCCTCCATCCAAATAACACAATGGGACCAAAACAATGGAGAAGCAAAGCAAAAGTACAAACCCCAAGCTAATCTGATGCCCCATAACAGAGACTGTTGAACCTTGGGACTACCAGATGCCACACACGTTAACTCAACAGGCCACCCAATTTATCATGGCAGCACAAAGCACCAATGTCCTGATACTGCCGGCACGGAAGTGCACAAAAGAAAAAGCAGAAAACAAGTTCTGGAAAATAAACAATACTAGAGAAAATCAGACAAGTTTTGGGGGCTGGCTCATTTCTTTTTGGCCCAATCTATTTTAAACGATACCTAAGCCACAACCTAAAGGGCCACCTATGTGGTCATGTTCAGAAACGCAACAATGTAGCCTATAGGTCTCCAAATAAAATGAATCACAAAAGAAAATGACTAGTGGTAATGACTACTACTTATGCAAATTACATATTAACATTCAAAAAGGCATGCACATATAAGGCTTCTACAGCCACAAAAGTAACTACAGTTTTGTACAATTTGTAGTGGCCAGGCAACCACCTCCTCAGATGCCTGTCAAAATTCCTGTTTTTTACCCGCTGGTTCAACATGGCTTTCCATAAATGATGCATATTTTTATTATTTGTCATTGTCTGCCACTGTTTGCAGATTAATTCCACTCCACTAGGTGGAGTCTTACATCTTTCCAGACAGCAACCTAATTTCCAAGAGAATCTGTTATACTCGATGAACTGTGGGTGTTACTTTATTACAAGCACCACAGTCTACCTGCCTTGACTAACAGAAGTGGCAGTGTCTCAAATGCCTGCCTGGTGAAATCATGAAATATGCCATGAAGACCACACGTTAGCACGTCACAATATGGGACTGTTCAGGAATACTATTGCTGTACAGTTCTCTCCAGCACAGTTGTGTTTTTATGATGACAAAATTTAATCACAGAGTAAAAAAGAATATCACTGGAATAAATCGCTGTATCTCACACACATCCAACAACTACAGATCAGCAAAAATTATTTGCTAAACGTTTTTAAAATTCTCTGTGTGCATTCATCAATATTTTGGACATCTAGGATGTTTTTCCTTTCCAGACGTCCCAAAACCTATTACTGAAAGTGAAAGCTAGCATGAAAGGATTTCTTTCTATATTCACATTTCCATTCACAACCACTGGAGTTAAATATGGCAACTATTCAATAGGAACAGCAAAACTGAATGCAGAATTTCTGGCAATGAATTAGAACAGAGCACTTTTATGAATGTGCAGGGAAAATTTAGATAAGAAAATGTAGATATAGACTATCTATATGTAATCTGTTAGACACCACCCCAGCTCCTGTGAAAAGAGAAATCCAATGACCAAAGCAAGAAGCACCTTGGTTTAAAAACTCCTCGAGAAGACAGCATCTCCCCTAACACATTACGGCAGAGCATTTGCTTGGCAATATTCGCTAGCAGAAAGCTCCGCGTAGGCACTTAGCACTAACACGGGGCTCCGCGAGGGTCTCACGTCCCCGGGTCAGCCGCAGCGGGGCCAGCTCCGCGCGGGTTCTGCTGTTGGCAGATATCACATGTTATTTAAGGCTACAGACATTTTGCCCCGATGGGCCGTGTTTTTTGTAATATTTACTTCTCGTACATATGTCTATAACTATGTATACGTCCCACAGAAGGTGAGGTTTAACAGGGTTAGCTTTGTTGGGGAAAAGGAGGTTTGGAGGAAAAGAAACAACTTTCATGTTCAGAAGATTTGAATCTAGTGACTGTCATAGGATGTAAACAGTCTTCTGGGGAGGGAGGCTTTTTGTTATGTTTCAGGAGAGCACAGAGTTTTGGATAAAATCTGTACAAATAATCATCCCTCTGTCATTCAGCATAAATTTATGCACGTGTGTGTGCACACAGCCATGTTCGGGAATACAAATTATAAAGTAGACATGCCACAGCCTTCTAGACAACCTTCCACAAGCACTGATCTCTCACAAAATCCATTCTATATTTAAATTTCAAGTTTATTGAATTTTAATTATTTTTGATCTGCAGATCACTTTGAGGAAAATCCCCCAAGGTCAATAGCTTACAAATCCAATTGTAAAACCAAACACAAGCATCAGCAAGGCCCTCTCCCATACAGACACGTGCCAAGGAACTGAGTTCCTGACTTTTATATTAGAACTCAACAGCTAAAGCCCATTCTAATATTAAAATCAGGTAATTCTCTATGTTGCACTTAATACGAAATGAAGAAAATGAAAAGCTCGCATTTCATTCTGTGTGTTTACTGATGTTATGTACATAGGGCTCTGTAGATGTAACTCAATTATCACTTCTTCATTAAGATCCTTATCTAAAAAATTGACAAGCAACTCCCCTTTTCATTACATCAGGGTGATGTTGTTTCGTTTTTAATTAAAAAGTAATAATGTTATTTTCTCTGGAGATGCCTCTGATAGAAAATTTAGGTTTTTACCAATGCAGTGTTTTCCAAGTTCATAAAACTCATTTGGATTAGCAGCTCAACAGCGGCAAATATTTTTGCATATATGCATTCAAGTCTAAATTAATCATTTCATTTAACCATGGAAAAAGTCACTCCAAAAACCCCATTAAAAGGTTCTTGATGAGCCTCACAACAGGTCGGCATGCATAGCAAGGACGAAATAAGCCAGAGAAAGCTCTGTCACGCTCTGAACTTCCTTCCCGCAAGGTACTCTAAGGTAGGTGAAGCTGCATCGTTACACCGTGGAAGCAGTTTCTCATCGTTTTAAGATACTATTGTAGTTTACTAATGAAATCATTTTAAATGCACAAGTTAAATCCTTACACCAATACAGTGACATTCAGCTATCCGGTGCCATTCTTACAGTCCAAATAGATATGTTCCTAATTGCATAATGCTATTTTATCTGCTGAAGATAAAAGTGCCGATAAACAAAAATGCACATTAGGCAGGAGATTTTTCAGAATAGATTTTTTTTTTTTTTTAAATAACCCACTTGCATTAACAAAAGATTGCAATGGCTTCCAAATTATAGGGTGTTATTTTTAGTGGAAGTAGTTCAATATTCATATTGGAGCAGATGTAGCAGTTTAACAAAACAGCTCTTCAAATCCTGCACAAATTGAAAACAGGAAAACTGATTGCATTTTCTCTTATCACTTTCCTTTTCTGAATTGACACTTTTGGCCTTCTGAAAATTTACACATGGCTTTCATCTCAACAGCACCTGCTGATCAAACAGAAACCTAACATTTTCATGAAAATGGTATAAAGGACCAGTTTTCTTTTTACCATCTTAAAGGGCATCAGCAGTCCACTTGATGGCAACAATTGTTGAGTAGATGGCACACTCAGAATACATTTTATATTTTCATTACAGTTACTTATAAAAATGAGTTAAATCACTGGTGGCTCTTTCATATTAGTTCTTTGTCTGCCTTAAATTAATTTCAGTCTCTATCTCTGCCTAACCCTGATGGGTTTCATTCTACAGTCAGCTAGATTTTAAAGAACATCTGAAAGACTTTGAAATAATGAGGCGCGTTCTATGTTCTGCAGCCATTGGGTCTTCTTTTTATATGCGTTTATATGCAAACATACAAATTAATATAAACAGTCTTGCATACGTATGCACGTATTATATAAATACTTTTCTTTTTACAAGGCTTATGCTAAGTTAAAAATGTGTATCTATAATTCTGCAATATTTTCACTGCACTGAATCCCCTGAGCACTGTCAAGAAAGCATGTTGACAAAAGCCCAAAGTGAATGATTTATTTTAAAGCTGTTCTTTGTTTCCTTGTGCAATCTTCAGAATGGGAGAAGGTCTCGCAGCTGCGTTGGAACTTGAGCATCAAGGCTGGGTTGAGATGGTGCCATTGGTGAACACACAAGCAACACAATCAGCAGTCCTTGGGCTCTTCTTGAGAAAGGTTAAGGTATCAAGTCATGTATATAAAATATGAAACATAAGTACCTTGTTATCCCGCCTGCTTCTGAGCCTGTAAACTCTGAAGTGCAGCAGCAGGTAACAAGGACCATCTTCCCTTGTACATAATTCTAGGTGTAATTAAAGATACTCCTGAAACCTGCTACGTGTCAGCTTCTTAACTGATAGAGCCCTAACCCCTGTGAAGAGCTCTGCTGCCATCCATTACCATTCTGCTTCAGTGATAAGGTAACCTGAAGGCAGAAATGACATACAGTAATATATGTGCCACTCCAGACAGTTGGTTTGTGAATTTCAGTGTTTCATCATGCTCACTGAGGCAATTGCAAACCCGAAATGTCAATATGTTCAGTCAATGGAAGTAAAATAATGGGGCTCTATTGTCTTACCCTATCGATCTGCTGCTGTCAACAAGAATACATGCCCCCTTGGCTTTAAACAAATTTTAATTAGGCTTTTAGTTACTGCATCATATCTATATATCTATCTGCACAAACACTTGACAAAGTGAAACAGCAATATTTCAAACTTCTGAATATATTTTGCAGGTAATTGTTTAATGTTGCTTTAAGAAATAATTGCTGATAAAGCCATTTGCTAAAACAACACGCATGCACACACTTAGCGCGTGAGCCATTTTCATCTGGAGAGAACCAGAAAATCTCCTGCTACCTAAATACAGAGATAAAGGGGGGGAAAGGGCCACGCTTCCTAAGCCCTGCTTTCATTCTCTGCGTTTCGAAAGTTGAGGAGGCCGCGCTGGAAAAACCCAGTTACCTCCACGCACTGACACCACAGGTGTGACAGGGCTGCAGTGGCACGGGCAGGGTGAGCCCGAGGGCCATCACTCACCTCGGCCACCACAAAGCCGCCAACAGCGCTTGGGGTGGCCGCGCGGGCCCTTTCCCTCCCCTCCGCCCAACGCACCGCCCGGCCATGCCCCTCCATGGGCTGTTTGTCCCCTCCAAGTCCCCCTCCGAGCCGTTGTTCCCCGCCTCGGGCAACCGCTGCCTGCGGGCGGCCTACGCCCGACAAAGGCCGCTCCCCCCGCCCGCGTCGGGGGAAGATCAGCGGTGATGCCTTCGCCTCTCCCCGCTGGCTGCGGCGCTGAGGAGCGGGCGCAGGGCTCCCCGCAGGCCGCCTGTCATTACCTTCCGGCGGCGGGGGGCGCGGCCCCGGCTTTGTGTGCCTTCAGCGGCACATCGCGGCTGATGGGCGGCGCGGGCCGCGGCCCGGTGTCCCTGCCAGGCGGGGGAGTGGGCAGCAGGGCCACTGCGCTGTCAACACGGCCCAGACGGGGAGCAGAGGCACGGTTGTGCCCCAGCCTCTCCTTTCTCCCTCACTCCATGCAGGCAGCTGGCCCTGCTTCACTCCAGGACCTCTCGGGGACAAGGGCCCTGCCAGACACCCACAATGAGCCCACGAGGCTCAGTGCCTGTAGTCACCGTGATCCCCACCAAGATGACATCCCCATGGTCTCCTTTGGCCTACAGTCAGAAGACGTGAGCTGCCAAGAGCACTGAGGTCACCCAGCCCCACTTTGGCCAAGTGGCCACCACAAGCCACAGCTTGGAGCTCTTCTCTACGGCAGGAGCAACATCACACAGCAGCTATGTCTGGCTGCAGGTCACCATCTCCACCAGGGGATGAACAATGAACCAGACCAGGTCCCACACCCAGCAATTCAGATACTGGGAAAACAAGTGCACGGTTGATGTTGACTGGATTCATCAAAGGTCATCGTGAGATATTGCAAGGACCTAAAGCAGCCTGGCCTGCCAGCCAAGGGCAGAGCCAGCCAGCAGAATCACGGCACAAAAAGCTCAGATTGCTAAACTAGCTCTGTGCTTTCAGGGTTTAAAGTTTTAAATGTTCCTCCTCCCTAGGAATCAGCATTTATTTGTTAAGGGAACACATCTTCCTCACACGTCTGTGGAATAGCAACGTGAAGGCTGGGGCGAGGACAATGACAGCATGCTGGAGTGAAACAAGCATTGTTCAGCACAGAACTCCTTCCAAAAATCACTTGGCCAAGATAGCAGTTTTTCCACAAGAAAAGAAATAAAGGGAATTTGACACGTAATACAAAGTGAAAACCAGAACCTAGGTGGGGGAAGGGCATGTGTGTGAAAATCATGTCACTGCAATGAATGTCAGATAAAAAGGGGTCTGTCACAAATCCTCCACTAATCCAATAACGTGAAAACCTCTTGGTATCACCGAGACATAGCACAAGGTAATTTTTTTTTTTTTATTCTTCATAAAACACTCTAAACATTTAGCATTAGAAAGACAGCACTTTTCTAGCAAATTTTCTTATCCAGGACTTTGATTTTCCATTAAAGGTAAACTGATTTTTACATGTCAGATTTACTATGCGCATTCCTCAGCCAGTATTTTTACCCTGACGAAGGGCCACTTTTTGCTCAACTTCCTCCAGTTGTCAGTTGTGTGACAACCATATTTAGAGGTAATCAGACAGGTCATGTTACAAAAGTTAGTCAACTCATGTGAAACCCTAACCCTTACAACACTTAATGGTATGTCCTATGCATTTCCAAAGAAAAGCGACTTAAATTAATTCAACCTGCAAGTTACCACAGAGCTTTCTCTACGCACATGTTCTTTCAAAATATTGTAAGAGACTGCTCTTTTTGTTCTTAAGATGTTCGGGATTTTTTCCGTGAGAGATGTATATAATATGCCATGAACTAATTTAGGATCCTTCAGATTCTCATCTGCCAGAGCCACAATGCATGTCTTATATCTGTGCTGGCCACCCCACCAGGCAGTTTTACTGCTCGAAACACAGTTCTCTAAGGAAAAACTAATCCAGGATCCTTTCTAATGTAAACAGTTCACTGCAAAAACACTCACGTTTAAAAATAAAGCAATGTGTGGTAATAAAATAAATACAATCAGACTACAAATGTGTAACAGAAGTGGCGTTCCATAAGCACAGCTGTCTCAGAGTCCAAGCTGCAGGCTAGAAATCTTAATTTCAACTGACTCTCTCTTAATCATGGGTTACCTTCCTATAAAGCGTAAAGTCCATCTGCCCCAGGCAGATAAGTTTTGAAGCATTAAAATAGATAAAAATCTAACATTTTCTTTCTTGCATTGAATATGTGAATTCTAGTGTGCTATAATGTGAGAATTCCAACATATGACCATTATGGCATAATATCTCATAGCTCAGCTTGTCATTACTTCACTTGTAATTCTTATGTTAATTATGTTCATAATTACTATAAACAGATGTGGTAGAAATTCATGTGACCTTTTACTGCAGAATGCATTTCTCACTCTTTCCACTTTATTTTAGCAATATAACATTAAACCAAAGCAAAGTATTTCTGACACACTCTACATACATGTGTGTACATAATTACCATGAAACCATTTCTACCCCATATATTTCAGCCAGAGGACCACCTATGTGCCAGTACATTGACATGAAAATGATGGTAACTGAGAAGCTGGCCCTGAAACATACCCCTATAAAAGACTGTGCTTAAAGTGAACTTTTTTGGCTAAACCAAGCCATATCAGCTATATCTACAGTTGATGCCTGGGACATAAATGGAGCACTGCGTTTTTATTCAGCACCTTTGTTAATGCAGCAGCATCCTGCTTTACAACTACAGGTACATGACAGCCACACAACAATTTATTTTACTCACAGCCCAACCATCACCGTCTGTACACAAAACACATTTACAATAAAATCACTATGGATTTCATTAAGAGAAAGCCTACTCAAATTTCATTTCTTTGGACCTAATCTATAATTAGTGTGGACAGACAGGTGCAAACCCTTCTCCTCTACAGATGGCTACTGGAAATGGTGCAAAATAGCTCCTTCTGTTTAAACAACACACAGATAACCTGCTCTGCTCTTATCACTTACAATTACCTCCATTATACTGAACTAATGTTTACTTTAATAAAATGTCCACTGTTCTCTAAATGATATTTGGAAACTTTCGTATCAATGGCAGAATAAAAAAAAAAAAATGAAGATGGAAGTCAATGTCTTTCAGATGAAAATATTTTGAAGGAAAAAAAAAAAGCCTTTTGAAAGGCAGGATATTTTGACTTTGATTTTACATCTGCTGATCATTTTTCTTTATCCACAAAACCACACAGTATACTACTTCCTGATGTATTTATGCTACCATATATTAAGCTAATCAAATTTATAGTAAACAAGAACAAAATAAGCACAATTTTAAAGCGGTTCTTTGAAAAGTAACATTCACGTGGAAAAGCAAGACCTTTTACATTCAAAGTCCAGTTTTTAAACTAAATTCTGGATCCTTCACGTGAAGGAAAGCAAAGAAAATGAAATCTGGAAGCCAATTTAAGAATTTACACTCTTGATCCTTATGCTAAATTCAGTGTCAGTTTAAACTCTTATGAATATTCTAGGCTGCTATTAAAGGCTGTATGAAAAAGAACAGTCTGCTACTAAATGGATCAAAGATTTTAAATTTATTCTGATTTGAAATAATTTCTTTTTTCAGTTCTTCAGCCAGACCATGAGAAATAACTTCTTCACAACACCAAGTTCACGTTTCATTTCAGCTGATAAGGCTTCTTGATCTCCCCATGACAACTTAAGTTCTACAGAACAAAGAACAAGATCTCCCCCCCAGCCTAACAAATCTGAAGCTCCTGCAATAGCAACATACTAATATCCTTATTCAATTAGCTAAAGATTTAACAGTAATGGACTGTGGCAAGTGGATTTGAAAGATGAAAATGACAATTGCAAGCCCTTTCTCCCATCACCCCCAATGCAAATACTACAGACGCCTATTTCATCCCAAGCGCCTGGCAATGAGGGACTTGCAGGCTGCACGGTACCTCAATGGAGCGAGCTCCACATTCAATGCCTGTCGTCTGAAGTTCATTTCAGAGAAGTGAGAAACCGGTTTTGACAGGGAAGAACGTCCTGAACTGACTAGCCACTGGCCAGCACTCCAGGTGGAGCTGTTTTTCTCCCCTTTCTTAACAATACTTCTGGCATAAAACTCCATGTGTGCGCAGGCATACACAGTGTTAAGTGTATACAGATGAGACGCCGTGTGATGTTTTACTGGTCCATTATTTAGGCAAGAAACGAGTTAACGTTAAGGTGGTCAGAAATGGAAGAAGGCAACGTTTTACTTGAAAAGATTTTGGAAACTATTTAAAAGCTCAAAGCCTTTGAAGAAAAACAACTCGTGCAGCAGTTGCCAGGAAGCAGTGACCTAACGCTGCTGTCTGCATTCCATTACAAACAGAATGGTTCTTGTCTCCTCCAGCCCGCTCCCACTGTCCTGAGACATGGGGCCAAGGCTTGCTGTGTCCTGCCACCTCCTGCACGCTCGGCCCAGCTTCGGATCTCCACGGCATCAGAGGGCTTTAGGGTGGGTGGGTTTTAATGGGGCCTGGGACTTCCTTCACACTGTTGTGTGATTTGAGTTTTCCATGATGGAAAGGAAAAGAGATGTGGGAATTGAAAGTAGCAATTACACCCCAGGTTCAGATATGGTAAAACTGACCTTCAGAAAGTTGTCAATTATCAAACGCAACGGAACTTCATCACTGCAGACCGTGACAGCAAGCCTGCAGCATGTCTCAAGACTAATGAAGCCTTTGCCAACTTGGTGTTTCCATACACTGCACTGTTAGGAATAAGCCATGTTTAGATCCTTTTCCTACTACTTTTTCTATTGATGGGGAACCTCAGAAACACTCCTCGTGCTAAAACCAAACCGTATAAACAATTCAGAAACTTTCTTAGCATTCAGCCAGGCTGAAGGAAGTTCCCTGATCGTATTGGATTTCCTAAGGAAATCAGCCCAGAATAAACTGAATGAGGTTTTCAGACTTCCCATGGAAAGGTCAAGCATCAGCTTTAACAACCATCAGAATCCAGTTTCAGTCCCCTCAGCCACCCAGCTCCACCAAAACTGTTTGAGAAAAGCAGAGCTGAAAACCTGGACAATAGAATTCTTATCTAAAAGCGTTTTCACACGTCTTGCCTCAGACTGCACTTAACAAAGTTACTGATTTAAACTTCCCATTGCATCTGTCAGGATGCAGAAACAGAGGAAATGTAAGGCTACAAGGGTATAATTAAATAAATTATATTCACCCTTAGCCCTAACATATTGTGTTTACAAATACAATAATTATGTTTCTAGCTACATGTCAAAAGAAAATATTTTCCGAGTCCTTCAAAAAGCATGCAAGTACTACTTTAAGTAGAAAATAAGTCAAAACAGATTAGTAGACCAAAAATGGGGAGGGGGGAAAAAAAAAATCCTGCTTTGGTCAGCAAGTCGGACCACCATCAGGGGATAAATCAATTTGCAGCAGCTGCGGACAGCCATTTAAGTCTGGGGCCTGAACAGATTAATTAGGGGAAGCGATGTTAAAAGTTAAAGGGGTCAGAGTTACATTAAGCACAGGAATATTTGCCGGAGCAGCCCCTCGGCTGTTACATACCGAGACTCAGAAGGCATCCTTTTCGTTACTCGAGGCTATGCCTACAGCCAGACGTTTGGCACTTGCTGTGCTCCCGCAGCCGTCCGCGCAGGCTGCTTTTAGGGGGTGTACACCTCCCTTTTCCCCATCCCTAACGCGCTACGCCTGTCACCGGCGATCCGGCGGCCTGTTTTGTCCGCAGAGCCGTGCGGCTGTGCCATGCTCCCCATGGCTTCGTACCGCCAGGGCAAGCGGGCTCCAGCCCTGCTGCGCCCGGCAGTGCTCAACTCGGGCAGCAGTTTTGGGCACGTTCGCTGTCTGGGGCTCAGCGGATCGCGACCCGCATCCCAGCCATGTTCAAGCGGAGGATGCAGCCTGCACCCAGTTCGCCACCTCCGGCTCCAAGAGCCGGCTCCGGACCCGCAGCCGGTCTGGGACCGAGGGCTGCTGGGGGAGAGCCGAGCGGCTGTGGGGCGGCGGTGGGGAGCCACATCCCCCGCCCTCCCGCACCTCGGGACGCGGCCCCGCAGCGCGGTGCGGGCGATCCCGGAGCTGCGCCCGCTGAGTTACTTTCAGTTTCTCTCTAACGTTTGGGGGAGCAAAGGGCAGTGACAATCCTGATTATTTCTGGGCAAATCAGCGTGCTCAGAATTTCACAGAATTAACGTTCTGAAGGTGCCCCTGCGAGGTCCTAGAGTCCTCTCTTCCCCCGTGCCCCATTCTAAGCCCATCTCCCAACTTTAGCACTAACAAAAGGACTCCAAGTGGCCAAAAGTCCATTGCACGGCCGGGAGCGGGGTTTGATTCCTCATCCTCCCGGATCGGTGCTGTTTCGCCAATGGATGGAACCAAACCCCTGGGCTCAGCGACGCGAGGTGACACGATCACATCGTATCGCAGTTTGGGAAACGCAGCCCCTAACGCTGCCCTATGGTTTGGGGAAGGGAGATACTTGCAAAAACGCGGTGCGGTGAAAGACGATGCGCACGGCCTGAAATATTCCTCGCAAAATAGCCTGAAGTGATGTTGCCAGTGCTACATAATCCGATGATTGTAACGAAACAACAACAACAAAATCCCACCAGAAATATTTCAGGCACTCCGGCTCACATTGGCTAGCTCTGTGATCCGGCGAGAGGGCAAGGGGAAAAAAAAAAAAAAAGAAAAAAAACATACAAACAACAATAAAACGAGCCTAAATCGAACCAGAACCCTATGCTAGGAGCGTCGGAGGGCTGCGTTCTGCACACACTGGGTGGCTGGGTCCTGGGCTTTGGAGGGATCCGGGCTGGTGAGCGGGGACAGCGGTGGAGGAGCTGCATGCAGCCGGGCACAGCCGCAGCGCCGGGTTAGTTCCAGGCGCAGAGCCCCGCGGAGCCGCCGGGAAGGAGAGGGGACAGAGGGGAGAGAGGGGCCCGGTCCCCCCGCGCCGCGGCCCCGCGCCCGTACTCACACTGCAGAGGACCGGAGATTCCCACCATTCGCCACGGGCTGCGAGCTGCAAATAAAAGTTCCCGTCCTGCTCGGGGGAGAGGCGGCAGCCCGGGCTGCTGGAGGGGCGAGGGGGTGGGAACGGGGAGAGCAGCGCGGCGCGGCTTCCCTT
>WBMW01005542.1:508742-663150 GCA_013396635.1 Penelope pileata
GCTCCGTTCCGCGCCCCGCTCCGCTCCGCCCGGCTCCCCGCTAGCAGGCACCTCGCGAGGCAGGCAGCATACTGCCG
Organism: Penelope pileata; assembly: GCA_013396635.1. NCBI lineage: Eukaryota > Metazoa > Chordata > Aves > Galliformes > Cracidae > Penelope > Penelope pileata. The sequence continues at coordinate 508,820 of WBMW01005542.1, forward strand.
GCAGCCGGCCCGGCCCCGCTACCCAGGTGCAGGGGGGGAGGGCTTAAAGCAGTGGGAGGTGATAGAGGTAGGAGACATCTGTGTCGTGAGGGGGTTAGTGGGGGTCAAGTAGATGTTAACAATAGGCGAGCGCGGTCCCTCTCGGGCAGCCCGCCTGCTCTTTCTTTCCCTCGCTCGCTTTTAGCGGGTGGACATCTAACTTGCTCCCTAATGATGCCTCCCCGGCTTTAAGAGTCCAGACTGCCCTGCAGTAACCCAAGACAAACACTTTCCCTAGCCATCTGGAGAGCTCCTGGCTGCTCTGCCTGTGTCTCATCACTGTGCGAAGAGACAGCAGCGCTAGAAATCGAGCCACTCTCAGATCTCCTCTCTAATCCCCTTCTGTTAGCTGATTTCCAGTCAGACTGTTTGCTTTTGCATTAGATAATAGCCTTAGAGAAAACAATTATCATTTTCTTTTTCCTTTTTTTTTTTTTTTCTGTTCTTTATAAAGTACAGTATTGAGGAAGGCCTCTTTTTTTTATTTTTCTCTTTTTTTCTCTTTTTTTAAAATAAATTTATGTTTTTCCTCACTTGCAGAACCCACATGCAATTTCGCACTTTCCTGGAAGGGAATTCTGTATTCTTCTAAAAGCAGAAACACGATTGCAACCGCAGTGGAAATTAATTACTATCAGCTCCAATTAATAGAAGCGTGCCACCATTTGCTCCGTGCTTCGTTCCCTAATCATTCCGGTAGGCATCCATACATTTTCCGATTCATCCGTCATTCCGTTCCACGTTTCTCGGAGAACGTTATTGTCAGTGATGCAACCCACAGCGAACCACTACTTTTGCTGTCATGTTGACACTACACAAAGAAGGCACCTCCATGAAAAAAACACATCGCCTTCATATAGCGGAGAAAAAACTGTGGGTTTTTTGCAGGTTTCAAGTAATTGGTTGGAGCTCGCAGAACTGCCTGTGCATTTAGCTTTCTTTTTTTTCTCTCTTTTTTTTTTAATGGCAAATGTTAAGTAAAAGCGTTAGTGTTCAGCAGAACTTCTCATCAGCCTGCATTGTTTATCACTGTACACACACACACACACGCTATAGGCCTGATCTTGCAAACTTGCCCATGCCTAATTGTACGCACTTAAACGGACCTACGGAATGCAAAGGAGCTTTCCATGTGTTTACAACAGGCGCATACACATTCCTGGAAAGGACATTTCTGAGCATCGTTTATCCGCCTTTGAAAATTTGGTTGGTTTTGAAAATATGTTTAAAATGTGTTTCAGGATCTGGTTAAATCTACCTATCCTACAGATATTTAGGTATGTGGAGCTTTAACGAACAGATTGGAGCGCAGAGTAATAAGGGGCCAAGTTTACCTTGAAGTAAATTCAGCCCAGCAGAGCAATGACATCAAGACATGTTTTGTTACAGTGATTTCAATTTACACAAACGGTGAGAAGCCACAGGCCTGGCATTGATTTCTAATTTAAGAACTATCTGGTTTACAGAAGTCCATTTCAAGGCCAAAACTAGTGGCCAATTTTTAAAGAAATATTTTCAAATCTTTTAAAATAATCTAAAAATACCAAATTTCCAGGACTTCCTTTGTGTGCTGCAGACCCAGAGACTTGGCTTGAGCCTGAAAATCTTTGTGGCGCGATACTTCCACCCACAGTGCTGTATGGAAAGCTGAAGAATGAGTAAGAATTGTCAATGGTCACAGAACACATTGCGCTGAAGTGTCAGGGATTGAACACTCAGTCCGAATTCTCATCTTAAAACAAACAAAAAAACCCACCGCAGCACTTACCATGGCTTGTACCTTTAGTCTGAAAGATCAGCTATTATCTTCCAAAACAGGGAAGGAACATCGTGTAGAAACTCTGGGAACTCTACTCTGAGCTATTAGCGATTAAATATCCACTCACAAATGGATTCAAGTTTACAGGCTCCTGTTTTCTCTTTCTGTAAGGAGAGTAATGCAGAAGTCACCCTTCGGAAGGCCTGCCCCAGCTCGCAGAGCGCAGAGCAGTAAATGCGGACCCCCGCACAATGGCCATGCTTCCCCCGGACACACCGGGAGAACACGTTGACACAATTGCTAAAAGCTCGTAACCATCAAGTATTGCCGTTATATTCCAAAGCTGATGAATGAAGCCTGGCTTATTGCAAACTTCTTTTACCCACACCTTTTTCTTCTCTCTATTTATTTCCCAGAGAAAGTAGATATGTTTTAGTGCAAAAGGAAAAATAAACATGTTCTCTAAAAGATGAATTCATGTTTCAGGAAGAAAAAAATGCAGGCTCACAGCAGACCTCACAACTACTCGGTAACTTTACACCCTGCAGATTTTTCCTGCAGACTGTAGCTGCCATGTCTGATTTGACATGTGAAGGATTTACACTGTGTATCGCTGTGTGATATTGTGTGAGAGAAAGGCTGGTGGAAGCAGAGTTGCACATGGGAGTCAGAAATATCCTGCGAGGCTGTCCAAATCTGACTGTATTTTGATTGTACATAGACGGATCAAATGTTCCAAGCTGAAACATGGCTTGCTCTTTGCTGCGAATGATTATATTATGGGCAGTCATCTGCACTGAAATTCTTGGAACGGAATTTCTATATCCACTCACCTCAGCGCTGTTTAAAAATAGACACAAGTATGTCCCTCCTAATTGTCACCGCCTCTCAACTCCGAGTGTCAAACTCTGTCACACGTCCTCATCCAGAATCTGCTCCAACACTTCTCTGCTCAAGCTCTGCAGGCTCCATGTCCGTGCCTGTTGTGCAGCGACGTCCTTCCATTGAAGCAACATCCATTCCAGAAAATCTCGCTTTATCCTCCAGGAAGCATGTGAGGATCTCCCTGTTGGTTTCGGCTGGGCCTGGACCGGGCCTTGGCACACGTATGGTGCCCAGACTATGATTGCCACAGTGCCCGTTGCACCTGCACTCGTATGGTGCAGTAAATGTTCATATAAAACTAAATAGTCAAGCTGGATATCTGATAGCTTTAGCTTATGAACTTATCCATGTTTTCACAATTTTCCCAGTAGTTTACAAGTATTTTTATATGTTAGCATGGGCCACACTTGGTTTTCATCTCCTCCCAGTTGCATACCGTTTGCAGGTTGCATACCCCCAAGGAGGCTGCTGCACGATGCGTGCCGGTGTTACACATATATGCCTGCAAAATCCATCGCAGCTTTTCTGGAGTGGAGGCTGAACCCTGCCTTGACCCTGTGCATCAGGACGAGTGTTACATATGGGGAAGAGGAAACATGCGGCAGCAGGATAGATCCCCACCCTTCAGTATGCAAAGCATGTCCACTAGGTGATGTACATGCTGCAAGAGCTGACACATCACCTGCCTGTCTCCCTTCTCGCTATTGTTTACCCTCTGCTTTTGGTTGGAATGAAAACGTGTTAAGTTCCTTCCAAACCAAAAGAAAGAGGCTGTCTGCTTTCAGGAGGTTACGGGCTCCGCTGATGTACATTTTGACATCTTCTCTCTGTCAAACGTGATAGATTTTAGCCCTGCTTCGTGTATATTTATTTGGGAAATGCCTTAATTAAATTCTACGCTAAGGGCACTTTTTGCATTCTTCTTTGCTGTTGGCATTGTCAGGACTCCTGGAAACCCTTTACTGTCACACCATCCTGAAGCACTTTGCACACGTACGTGTGCGCTGTGACAGAAAAAGGAGAGCTGAGGTATGTGGGCAAAGATCACGTAAACAAAATATACATATTGATGGTCATTTATGGGAATGCCAGCTCTGTCTCAGCCATCACTCATTTTCAGTGAAATTTGGCTTCTTATTGCAAACACAAATTTTTTCAAGAGGGTAAACATATTCTACTGGGTAAATATAGCAACATCAACCAAAAAGAGGAAGGAAAAGTGTTTTGAAAACTTTCTTTTCCGCAGAAGCAAAAAGCTTTTCTTGTCTTAATCCGTTGTATATGATTTATTTATACAAATAAATATATGTTAAATATTTATTACATGAATATTTAATCTTAAATGTATTTTAAAATACAAAATATTTATTTTTAGTGCTGAGATTTGTTGTTTCTTTTTTTTTCTTTACTGGAACCAAAAGGAAGGTTGTGCTGGAACAACACAGTCTCAGACCTTCTTCTCCAACAAATGCAAAAAGCACCAAACTGGAAAGAGTAAATTTTGTTTCCATCCATGCCAAAGAGCAGGAAACATTTTGCTATTGGGGTTCCTGGGAGCAGTAAGGGCTGCACTAACTGCACTGGTGCAGGGCTCCTGGTCTTACCAGGGCACCGCTGCCCCGACACATGCATCCAGCCCTTGGCTTCCCACCCACTGGGCAGCCACCTGCAATAAACAATCACGGCCTCTTATCAGCCTGGAGTGAAATAAGCAGCCACAAAGCTGTTTATCTACACACCAGAGAAGTCCCTCAAAAGCAGAGCTGCAGGCTGGGCTGCTCGTGCTCATGAGGCAAAGCAGGAGCTCCAAAGGCCAGCACACTCCCTAGTTAAATATATCCGTGTTTAAGCAGTGATGCGTGTAATTGGGCAGTGGGCAATGCACATAATGGCGGACACCTGCTCTGAAGCAGTGGATCCAACGTACGTGAACTTGTTTGGGTTCCCTTTTGTGCACACGCAGCCCTTTGGTGTTAGGTCCCCTAAAAACTCCAGTGGCATTTCGTGTGTGGCAGGGGAACAACACGACTCTCTTATCTCTTCCACTGAGGGGCTGACAGCATGTTATTCCACTTGCACATGAGCTTAATTGGGAATATAACTGTGTTTCCCTGCTGGCTGCAGCTATCCGTACTCTGGCAGAGGTGCTGGGCAGAAGGCCTGGCTCCTTCAGGCTCCATGTTGTGAGGTGAAGTCCTCTCTTGGGATAGCAGGTCTCTATGTCTCCGGCTGTAAATAAAACCAAAGTGGTCAAGCTGGGGACTCTACTAATATTGTGACCTCAGCGTGATGTAACTGACACCACATTTTCTGCTCCCCCACAACTGTTGTTGATATTTGCATCAAACCAAGTTAGACAAGAATATATTTTAAAACCTACGTCTGGAAAATAAAACATTTGGACTGTTCTTGAAGGTAGTTTTTATTATACTGATCGCTTCAAAATTCATACGTCTCTTTAACCTCAACAGCTCTTTCACAGAAATACAAAAATACTCTAGAAGTAGCTTAGAGATTTTGGTATTCTAATTTCCTTTGCCTTGTATTTACAATTATGTACGTGTGTACATTTTGACTATTTATATGCCTACATTCGAGTTTAGACTTTGCCTTGCCTTTGTACAGTCTTTACATGATTATTTTATAATCCACAAGATAGTAATTTAAAAATCAAGATTTAAGTAAGGTGAAGAGCACTTATGCTGAAAAACATATATTAACATAAAGTAGAAATTTTGTTAAAATGAAGTAACAAATATTGTAACAAACAAAAATGATACTTCAAAGTTTCAGGCTGCTGTGGAAAAAAACTCAGGCAGATAATTGAGTCTGGTACTACTTTGCTTGTTGGACTCTATTTAAAGCCGGGTTTATTTTTAGAAAGAAACTGATGAAATCTAGTTTGCTCAGGAATAGTTTTTTGCAGATCAATAGCAACCTAAAATGTTGTCTCATATGCACATCATTAAAAGGAAGATGCTTTGATACATCAGTCACATTACTTCTGCTCTCAGACAAATAGGAAAAGTAGCAGTACAAAAAAAAAAAAAGGATGTGTTATAGAAGACAGAAGCAATTTTTCCCCTTTCTCTGGCAAAAGCTTTATTTTTAAAGAACTTTTAAAGATGGAAGTTAAGAAGACATTGGAAGTAAATAAACCGTAATGCAGAAATGTTCAGAGAGGGCAAAGCACCGTTTGAGAGATACTGTTTATTGAACAAAAAGGAACAGCATCACACTTTTAACACTGCACATGACAATGCAAAAATTTACATTTTAAAGGGAAAATAACAAATATACTGTCTGTGAATGAAGCTGCTTAAGAAAATCCATGTTATATGGTTAAAAAAAAATGTAAAGAGCTATATTCAGTCACCTGTAGTTGAATGGGGTAGCGACCAGTGCTGGTGTGTTCTCCGTCAGTTCATTGAAACTTTCCTTGAAATAATGTGCTGCTGCATGTGTCAAAATCTCATACAAAGTGCCATAATCATTTATGGCCCATCTCCAGAAACAACCTGATTCTGTCTCTCTGAAATGGCTGACGTGTTTGGCCACCGATTTCCTAGGAAAGGATCAGAACTAGAGCACTCACAGACCTTACTGCTAAGAATACTTCCTTTTCAAATAACATATTTTTAGCTCAAACTTCTTCTTACACAGTTACTTGCCTTTTAACCATGAACAAAAAAGTAAACATAACACATGTGACAGTTACATCCTATATAACAGAAAGCAGGTAAGTCAAATGTAGAAGGCCTTATAAAAAAGCTCAAAAGTAGAAACTATCTTTAGTCTACAAGACAGAAACGTTGAAATGTATAAGGGATTATATGTGTATGTGTTATGTGTAGAAGGGATTAATTTGCCTGTTTTGACTTGCATTTGTTCACTGACACAATTTACGAGCTGTGTCTCTAAGCCAGCCCGGAGATTCAAGATGTGGCTGCTGGGCTGCTCAGATCACTGGTGGGATGAGCATGAGCATCTACTTTGCCCTTTTGGTTTTTTCTTGTTTTATCTAAAGATGAGAACTTTTTAATACCGAATAGCTCACTGTGAGAAGGTGAATACCTTTGTGGTTGTTTACAGAAGTATGATCATTCTTATGTCAGTGAATATTCATTTATACTTTATTCAAGTTAGCAACGAATAGATCTGATGTTGCTTTTCCTCTTTCTCCTCTTAACCGGACAGTTTTTGCCCAGATGTTTCCCAGTCTCAGTTGCTTATTTTATCCTGTAGTCTTGAGGAAATAATACCTATCTCTGTACGATCTCTCTTTACCTTCCTTTATCCATAAATAGTGAAACTTTCTACACATCAACAAATTGCAGATTTTGGTGAATCATAGACTTCAGTGATTTCTAGACAAAGTCAGTCTCTCAGATTCCTGGGACTTTTGCAAAATTGAGTGCTTCAGATTTCCAGTTCCAAAGCTGAAGATTTCTGTTTATTAAATTTAGCATTCTTCAACAAATGCATTTCCTTATTTGGATCACTTTCACACACTTAGCATTTCAGAGTTCAGTAGGAGCCAATGAAAAAAACTGAGTCCAACACTCTTTCTCATTTAGCAGTATCAAAACAAGGTTTCCTAATTTAAACTTGCATAGGCTTAAATTGGGCTCACTTTGAGCTTACTCTCAAAGTTAAGGGAGAAAATATGTAAATTCCTGTGTTTAGCATTTCTTTGTCTGGTGTCTTTTAGACAGAGCTGTTTTAAGGTGGAAGATCTTCATCTGAAGCTGGATGTGCTTTTTGGATCTGATGAGCCATAAGCAGCATGGCTTGCTCCAGAGCCTGATGCTGGGGTTTCTCCAGAGATGAACCAAGATACCTTGCTCTCCTTGCTGCTCTCATGACTGATCATAGCATCTGTCCAGTTCTCTGAGCAATGAAGGCTGAAAGTGGTGTGTTGGAGGCTGTTCCACATCACAAAAACTATTGAATACACCTCACAGGCATTGTATATCTCACCTATGTATATATCTACATACGCTTGCTTGTCTATGGTCTACTGATTTGTGGAATCAGTAGGAAGCAGGATAGCCTCATATCTTAAAATAAATAAATAAATAAATAAATAAAAGGAAAGGAAGGAAGGAAGGAAGATTGAAAGAAAGAAGGAAAGAAAAAGGAGAAAACCCAAACAAACAACTAGATTTTTTTCTCCCATGCACCCTGCTTTATCTACTCTTTCCCAAAGTCTCCAAAATAATGTCATGTGCATGAGAGTTCTCTGAATTCTTTGTTTCTGGTTATCATGAGACTCATGATTTTACTCCATGATTTTGGAACTACTTGCATAGAACTAATATACAGTATTCTGTGTCACTGTGCTGTATTTGAGTAAATATCAGTGTCTTTAATTCATTTTTGTCATAACTTAATTTCTAATATGCAAATTACAATGCTTAGAAATGAGTTACAGGAAACTTGAATTGAGCTGTTAATCTCAGGCTTCACAAACCTCTCTGCCTTCTGAAACAATGGATGGCCAGGAGAGTGGTCAGTCACTGAGAAATGAGTGAGCTAGCAGGGTTAGATCACCGCAAATGCATGGAGCAATTGTGCATCAGCCATATATGACCAATTTAACCTGTCTGGTTTCTGCAGTGATGCCAATGTGTCAAAAAGACACCAGTTTGCACTTTGGCCTCTGTAACTGACAGCTCCATCTCCGTAGGTTTCCAGATGAACTTAATGTCAGTCTGTTTTTCTATAAGGGGAAAATGTCCCTATTTCAAATGCATGAATGATCTCTACAGTCTAAACAGTACCTTATTAATAACATGAGTATCATGGGGCTGTCGTTAGACATTATCAAGACCAAGAATAAACTGTATCATTCTTTTATGTGCCCATATGGTTTCACAATATTTCCTCCCTATTGGATTGTTCTTGGTTTTGGCATCTAGAAGCTATCTGGAACAATATGCTACAGGTTTCCAATCATGTCCATGTAATTGGAGTAGCACCATACCAAGACCATAGCTGCTGGCATCTGCTGAAACAGCTGTAGACTTAGAAACATCATAAAATGCCAGAACTGAGGATATAGTTGATAGAGTCTTTAAACCCTCAAAACGCACCCTTGTTCTTTATCCCATTTCTTTTCACTGTCTGTTCTAAGTAGTTTATGAAAGAGATTGGCCTTTTTAATGAGAGGTTAAGTATGAATTTACTTCAAATTTTATCATGCTGATGAGCTATTCTAGTTCTGATGCATTTTTATATAGTGTTATTTCAACTATAGCCTTAATTTTTTTCCTGCCTCCATTTTTCTCTGCCAGTCACATACACTGACTGCTGTAGCTTGTATTTTCCTCTGTTTCTGTCCAGCAACTTCAGTTGCCTTCTGAACTTGTGTTAATCCTGAAGTTGCAATGTTTCTCTAACTCCCAATAAATTACAGTTGTAATTATGTTTTCCCTCTAAGACTTATACAAGCTCCTTTGGAATCGGTCAGAGCTACCTGTGATGCCAAACTGGTTAACAGAAGCATATTTTCTGAAAGTTGTCATCATTTCAGCATTGTCATGATGAAGTGGATCTTGTACAAGTCCTTACCTGCATCTTGTAAGAATACTGACTTACCATTTGATTCTTAACTGGATCTTCCTGCTGACAAGAACACACCAAAGAAAGATATATTAAGTCCACTTCTGTGATATTTTCACAACAACTGATACCAAAAAGCAAACAAAAATACCACTTCAGTTTCCAATCATCCTACAAAAATTTCTTTGAAGTACAACTTTTGGCAATACTTGGCACAAGATAAACATATACTGCTTCCGTTGGGTTAAACGGCTTTTTCTGGAATTTAACAGATTTCACTAAAGTTACCTAATTTACTGTGTGCTACGCAAAACCTGCTTGAAAGATTTGCTTGTAGTAACAGTACTAGGATAAAAAGTCACCAGAACATGCTCTTTGCCCTAATAACCAAAGCAGATGTATGACGTATCTCCATCCAACTGAGCTTTTGAACACTACCCTGGGGTTGTTCAGTGTAACAGTAGAGTTTTTTGTTCTGTTTTTTACTGCTGTTTTAAATAAGTAAATAAGTAAGACTTAAACAAACAAAAATGAAAAAGCCAAGAGAGGATTTGTTTTTCCGTCAGCCTTAATGGAGACTGCAGGTATCCCTTTCAGATTACTTATTATCTCCTATGCTACGCTGTAAACATTTTTCAATTTTTTGGAGCCTGACCCCTTGTCACTAAAAGAAAGTGGAAATTTCAGGCACATCCTTGGTGAAGTCAGGACAAGGAAAATAGAACGGGTCTTGGCAGTATTAGGTTCTTTATATCTCAGCTGCTTACCTGTCCTCAGTTTCTTCCTACTGGTGACAGCAATACCTTTTCCACAGTAAAAGTAAAGGCCAGCTGGAAACAAGGAGGTGCCTGTGAGCATGCTTCTCCTGCATTTGAGCCAGACCCAACACGTCTGCAAAGCAGAGGCACTGGGGTGAAGGCACTTGTGTGGAGACACATTCACCCCAGTGCCTCTGCTTTGCAGACGCGTTGGGTCTGGCTCATTTTCTCAATATAGACTGCTCAAGTTTGCTTGCTTTCCTTTCTTCTTTCCTTTTCTTTCTTTCTTTTTCTTTCTCATCCGTCCTCTCCTTTGCTTTCTCACCCTCATAAGTTCTTATTGCTGTGACAGCTATCCCATATTTTTAAAATTTACCTTGGCTTTCTCCTGTAAGATTTCCATGAGGCATATTTGTCAGTTCTTTAAAATCCTTTGTATATCAGGCACTCTCTGATGTGTTCATTCCTGTTGGTATCAAAGCCACAAAGCTCTCTGTATTCATTTTGAGTCTATCTGAAGACTTAAATCACATCAGAATGTACTTACCAAGCTTGTTAAGGGCAATATCTTAGCATCACCTTCCTTTAGAAAGACAAATGATTTATAAATATTTTCTGCTTCACTTCACATTGGATAAATTGACATGCTAACATGTACATCACCACTCTGTGTTGAAATGTATGTGCTGCAGTTTTTGTAGCACCAATTTTACTCATGCCATTTGATTACAATCATGGCTGGAAATCTAGACAACATTACATTTTATTTAATAATTAATTTCTGAAATGGTGTCAGAAAGCACTATAAAAAGACAACCAAGAGCTGCTTTTTTCATGGATATAACTTCTAGAGGCTAATGGTAATTCTGGGGAAAAACTTCAGTGTGGCATATCAGTCTTCCTTAAAAAAAATAATAAAACCCTGTGGCTTAAAGTTCTGCCTGTGATGAAGGCTTCTGGCCTTGTGAATTAGAAACTACAACTTGCTTTGTTAATATTTGCAAGTGTTTCTCCTCACTACCAAGTACTTATGTTTCCAAAGAGAACCAGAATAACAGAGAATACAAGACTTGAGGGAAAAAATAAATATGAGTCTAATCTCTCCTGCCAGTCATGGAGTAATTGTTGTATTCTTAGCAGAAATACAAAATCTGCTCGAGTTTATACATCAACACTTTGGTTACAGCCTGTACTGGATTCCTCGTGTCAAGGTCACAGGGATCTCAGCACAAACCTATCTGCCAAAAACTCTCCCGTACCAACCAAGAATATGCAGGAGTGGCCTTGCTGATCCTCCCCAGCTCTAACGGTGATACTGTTCCAAAATACACCCAAGTGCACATCCTCTCAGCACAGATTTTCAGTTCTGCTGTCCACAGCCAGCTGCGATGAAGCTCATTGTCATTGCCCCCAGTGCTGCTCAGCAGACCCTTTTTTATTAACTGCATAAAACAGAAACTGAAAATAAATGGGGTGAAGAAAAGGAGCGTACTTTTGATTTTTTTTTCTGTTGACAACATCCCTGTTCTGGCATTTTCTGATGTTTCTAAGTCTACAGCTGTTTCAGCAGATGCCAAAACAGGATTTACATCTCCATACAGGCACAATAAGACTACTATCTCTACTCTGCTCTGCTGATACTGTTGGCTTTATGAGGTATCACTCTACCTTTCTTGATACAGACAAAACACCAGAAAACAAACAGTAGCCTCACCTCATCCACCAACAATCCTGCTTTCCATCTGGGACCCAGACTACAGCATCCAAGCGAAGTCAGCTCACAAGTAGTCAGGTTACCCTACCACAGTACACTCTGTGCAGTGGTGCCTGCTGCTTTTCAGAAATTTGGTCCTGATAACAGCACAGCATCACTTGTGCATGTTGAAGTATGACATAATTTAAAATAACAACAATAGTAAGTTAGCGGGAAGAAATATTTAGTAAATATACAGATAAAAATATAAAGGAAAGTGTCTGGAATGGGTCTTCTCAGTAAAGGGAGCAGGGAGTTCATTTCCTCTCCCTGTGGTGACCAAGTATGCAACTTAATATTACAGTGAGGGAGAAGAAAGGCTCCATCGCCTTGTTTATATCTGTAGGCATTAGCTTCCTACGCTGGGTGGGCAGTTCTTGGAGGCTGAATATCTTTCTCTGTAAACTGATTTCACCATTTGGATATTATTATACAACACCATAGCATCAGTATCTGTAGCAAAACCACCACAGATCATTTCAAAGGGTACTCACGCTATCAAATATACTATTTTGAATTGCATGTTTTTTTCAACAACTCAGTAGAATTGGCAAGCATAGCTTCTTTATAAAGGAGCAAGAATAGATCTGTTTTTATGGCAACTGTGGTTCTTGGTAAGGAAGAAAATGAAAGGAAATGATTCACAGGCTTTCTGATAAGCACGAAGTGTCATGTAATAGTATCATGTCATAAAGTACATGATCACAGCATTCAACATGACAAATATTTTCTTAAGTTCTTTAATGGTTTTAATAGTGCTTAGCTCTACCATAGTGCTTTTCACCAGTGCACTTCACAAACCAAAATGTCCAGTGAGCAGGTGAGGAAATGGACCATGGGGTGAATAAAAGGGACAACTGACCCCAGAACACATCCGGCGAGTCACTGGCCACTGGCACAGGATTAAGGAAGGTCGAGTGGAGGGCTTTCAGGCCCAAGCAATATTGCCAGGCCCCTAGTCTGGAGAATCACAGAGAAAAGAATCTATTCTTCATTCAGTAAGGAAGTTTAACACTCTCAAGCCACCAACTTCTCTTCCCAATGAGAGAAAAGCTCAAAAGAGAAAGAAAATTCAGAAAAATCCGGAGTTACATACCTTCTGTAAATCTCACCAAATGCACACCAACTCTGCAACACATATGTATGTTCGTCGCTGAAAGGAAAGAACATCCACACAGAATCACAAACCCAAGGGACTGCTAGCAGCTGGGTCAAGGCACACTTTCCTTCAGATTGAACCTGTCCTAGTGTAAAATAGTCAAAATTGGGAAACCTCTCCAAACCTCCCCACAAGATTAGAAACCTCAGCAAATGTCACAGAAGCAAAAATAGTCTCACATACTAGGTTTCTTTCCAGAGTATTAATCAGTAAGCCTTAATGAACTTTAAAATAAGCCTATTATTAATTTGTGCTGTGGTAAATTTTAGAGTAATGCTAATTGCTTAACATTAATAGCCAATAAAAGTACAGTGGTTCACACTCATATTTTTTGTAATATTTTTTTCCAACAACACTATGGCATCTTCTGTTTTTATTTACTTCCTTTTTATGTTTGTATTGGCCTATGGCACAAATATACATTGTGGACCTCTCCCTAATTTGTATTGCAAGAGCTTTTTGAGTGTGGGCTCACACAAGTACTGGAGCTTATTACAGCTACCAGCCCCAACTCTTTTAGCCGTGAAAGGAAATATCAGTCTATCCAACAGTGTGATCCCAAGCTCTCACACACATACAGCATGGCAGCATGGTGCCCAAGGACTTTGTTCCCACTAACCTTACACAAGCATAGAACGATATTCCAGGCCTAATCTGAAAAATACAAGTTCCTTTCTACTTCCCTAGATTAGCTTCCACTGCTGCATTTAATTCAATGTGAGTTGGCCTTGTCATATTGATGTCCTCCTTTAGTTTCTACTGGCTAATTTTTTTTTTCATACTATACAGTCAGTATAATACAAAACCAAACATAAACAAATTTTGTTTAAACCATATCCTATACAAGCACTACAGTTTCAGAAGACAGGGAGCATGGCTTACCATTAAAGGACTTCTCAATGTTGACTGCTTCAGTGCATGGCTGCTCTGTTTGTGGTAGGTGCTTTTCACGTCTGATGTTCTCCAAGAATGGTCCAGGCCAGCCTAACCTTGGTAGACCATGCATAATCTGTCACCTGTTTGGTGGCACCAAATTTTGTATCAATTTTAATATGGGCTTCTCTGTTTGTTGTTTTTTTTTCCTCTTGACTGCCTCTGGTTTCTTGATAATGCATCTCTTTCCTTGATGCGTTTTCTTCCCTGCCGTTTCATTTCATGGCACTGTTTTGAAACAGATGCTCTGGCTACTTGCACAGTCAGTCCTGCCAGCTTCATGATTCTTCCTTGCTGTTTTTGACTGTAACCCTCAATTTACTAAGGCCTAATTGTAAGAGAGAATGTGAAAAAAGACCAAGTAGGCAAAAGATAAAAATGTACTGTAAGAAATTCAGCATACATTTTCTGCAGCGTATTTTATTTTTTTCGTAATAAGAGTTTCTGCTTCCATGCTTTTTATTTTGGATAGAATGAAAATATATTCTTCCAATAACTTAGTTTAAAATTTGCTATCTAATAAGATAGAACCTCTTGGAAGAGAGTTGAAAAATGTTCTTGCTCCTCATCTGATGCTTACTTAAGTGATTCAGAAATATCAGCACGATTGCTTAAAGCTACGTGCAGAAAATGTATGTTTGAGAATACAAATAGATTGCTTACTTTATGTACAAAATGATACATGATGTCAATAATACATCAGTGAGGACTCTGTACTCAGGATGTTTAAAGCTAGTAACCAGGTATCTCAGTATGACATAGGTTTCTAATCTTAGGAATCCAGATTTGACATTTTCTATCTTAATTTTTAATCCATACCATAAACACAACAGAAAAACAGATACTTATCAATAGCAATTTTGCACCTGGAAAGTCCTTGGATTTCAGCATTTATGACTGGTTTTAGTATTAAGAGATGCCAGTACATTTGGATGTAAAATGCAAGATCATTTCCTAAAAGAAGCATAGTGGATTAGTAAGTTTTTAGCAAAAACTCTCCACTTCATATTACCCTTTCTGTGAATTCCCTTTGTCCTCTAAGGAGAAGAAATTATCTCTCTAGACAACATTTCAGTCAGTGATTTCCAGGAAATCCAGCTGCTGTATCAGAGAAGATCTTTACTCAATAGTTTACACTGGTCATTGGAATTTTAAGTTCCTAATGGTAAGGACTGTTTGTTGCATATGTGACCATTTGGTCATAGGACCATTACACACAGACCACTAAGCATGCTTCTTTTGATTTAATATGAAGTGTACTTCACCTTGGTGGTCAGTCATGACACAGAAAGAAAGAAATGAAGTGATAAAGATGAAACAGTATATGAATCACCCTGGAGTTACCTTACCTAAAAATATTCATACCAATACAGCAAAACTAGAAAAGTTACAGTAGGGCAGTTTTTTATGAAGAACATCAAAGGCAGGAAGAAGGCATTGTGATTCTGTTTTTATAAACTCTTAAGATCCAAAGAGTCATCCAAATACCAACAGGAATATTTGTCAAGACAAAATCAAACTCTTAGTGGTTGATGTGGTAAAATAAAGACATAGATAGCACCAATGTTTGTGGATTATTCCAAAATTCCTACACAAGTGTGAATTTTTAAGATTATGTCTTCTGATAAGAAGTGTCATGAATAATAAAATATATGTAACTATGCAGTGTTGTTTGTAACCCTTCATATATCAAACTTCTGCAAGTTTCATTAACGTGTCAATTTTTCAGCAAGTATGGAAAGGTTCAAGAACATAAGAGTTTGACAAAATAAGGTTATACATGCCCAAACAATTCAAGTGAAATGAATAGTTAAGATAAGTTGGATGGTTTTGACCTCAAACCAAACAAGTTGTGTGGTTTTTTTTTTTTGTTTTTTTTTTGTTTTTAATTTAAATTCCCACTGAGCTTTGGATTTCATTCAAAGCTGAAACTCATGGCAAAACTCCAGGGTCCTTCTTCGTGTTGTCTTGACCTTGGGCCCGTTGTGTTACTGTGTCATGAGGCAGAGCAGTCACAATGATTTAACCTCTCCAGACTCCTAGAGCATTTGTTGATGATAGCCAAGTTACAAGGAAGAGCATAGCTCTTCTTCCATGCCAAACTGAAATTAGAGGAACTCTTTCTGGGGGATCAGTCCCTTAGACAGGATATGCTGGATTTAGGAACCATCTAATGGCACATAAACTGACTCTTAACAAACGAAAGAAGTTGGGCTAGGGAGGACAAATTTGAAAAACAAAAAAGGTTGTACAAAGATTTAGCAAGAAAAATAGCAGCATTTTGCCTAGCTTTACTGTAAAACAAATATTTCTGTGAAAGAAAACAAATTCATTAGTCTCAAACCATAAGTGTTCATTTCAGAATGATCAGCTATAGCTGAGCTACTCCTAAACCCCACATCTTGGTCAATTGGTCAATGGCAGGTCCACAGGCCAGGCAGAAAAACTGCAAACAAGCCCAGGTAGAGATGAATGCTTAATTATAAACAGGTCACATTTTGTCACATGCCATTTGCATGCCATTGTGAATCTTTGCAGTTTTAAATGGATGATATTTTACTTTGAAATCTTAAAATCAGAAAATGTCAGGTTCAATTGTGTGTTCTCAGATTCGAGATGTA
This sequence comes from Penelope pileata, assembly GCA_013396635.1. Lineage (NCBI taxonomy): Eukaryota > Metazoa > Chordata > Aves > Galliformes > Cracidae > Penelope > Penelope pileata. The sequence continues at coordinate 525,291 of WBMW01005542.1, forward strand.
AATGGCCTTTTAAATCCACACACAATATTTTGATAGAGCCTGTAAAGTGCACGTACAGCCTGAAATTCGAAACGAGTGGAAAAAATAAATGTCACGCAATTGTACTCTGCGCAATTGTACTCTGCTGAAATTTCAGCTTTTCTCAGAATTATCCCAGCCAAATATCTAAAGTTTTCTTTTGAGAATCACGAAGGGTTAAGGCAGCTTGTTTGGCATTAGATATTTGTATAATGAGCTTTTACTGAAGTAATTAAAATTTGTTTATAATTAATACAGATGAATTGGTTTCTGCACAATAATAGTTAGGAGATTAACAAAGGCCACATTTTGGCAACAGGACTACATTCTTTTCCAAGTGCTGTGGGACTTTATCCAATGAATGTCTGTCCAATCCGGCTGATTCTTCAGAGATGCCATATGGCACTGCTATGCATTACAATTTTTTTTCTAAAAGGCAGCCATATGACATAACTGATCTTCAAAACGTTGTCAGAAGGCATTACCTGGGTAGGCTGCGAGCTGCTTTCCAAAAACTTAGCAAGCACAGGGGCTATTAATTATGAGCAAAAGAAATGTGCACGCACACGCTGGAAAGTTGGCATCTTTTCCTCTCCAGTCACAGCTGAGTATCTCTTAAACTGCTCAAGCTAGGAAAGTGAAGAGGATTTTATCTTTTTTTAACTTTACACATCTTCCTCTAAAACATTAATGCAGCAATTTCACAATCAAGCTGCCTGAGAAGCATCAGCACATCTGACCCCAAATGCCCATGAATGTCTTACTTTACCAGCTGCATGTGTTCTTACACTAACTCCATTGCTTTCACTAGCACATTTTCTTAGATTAAAAAATTGTTGCCTTTCCACACCCTCACATATGTCCTCTGAAACCATGATCTAAACCATCCTTGAAGCCAGCTATATTATTTGTTTTATATGTATATTTGCCTATTGCTTGTTGTATAATTTGCCTTCATTTTAAAGGGACTAAAGGCCCCAGTGTCTGCAATAATTGATATGTTGTTATGAATGACATTTAAAGGCTTTTGTTTAGTTCCTTTTCACAACATGGGAGCTGTGGCATCACCATGGGTAATTCATGTACCCTGTTCTTCTTTAGTCTCCTTATTAAACCAATGGACATGACTCCTCATTCTGCTCTGCTGAAGCTCCCGAGCTGTTCCGCTTACACTACTAGAAATCTAGATCTTCTCAAACTTAACCTGGGAATATTTGTGGTAGTTCTCAGGTCAGAAAATTTCTACCAAACTGAGAATATACTAGGGGTTTATTTGCAATGTGACTCTTTTATGCAACTGATTTTCAAATAGCTCTTCTAATGGGTCGTATGCTTACCCATGTAGACAAGTTTTTTGCCTAAAGAGGAAATCATTTTTTGTGGATTTACTTGGGATAGTAGATAGGCTTCTCTTACCTACATGTTTAGTCCCCAGTTCCTGATTAGGCTTTTCGGTTTGCCTGCACTTAAATTTGCAGTCTGCTTTTTTGATATTTCTTAAAAAATGTTTAATGATCCATAATAACCACTGACTGATTGGTGCAGACACACTGTACTGCTTTTATCCACACTTACACATGAGTTTGGTCTAGGATGTTGACATTTTAGTGGAAATATTCTGAGTTCTGATGATGTCTCCCATAGTACATTCTTCACCTGGTGGCCTATAGTTCTTGTTTTTCTGCTATAGTATTCAAATAACAAATAGCAAAATTTGGAGTCAAATTAAATGATTATTGTGGTTTTTCTCTCACAAGGTTCTTTAGGTATTGTCTAGTCATGCGGACTACTATAGCAGTCTTTTGGAGATTAGAAAAAACAGGCTTCTACAAGGATATCAAAAAGTCATAAAAGGGACTGCAGAACTAAGGCATGATCAGAAAAAGTGGAAGCTGATATTGAAAATCTTCCACATAGAATTTGTTTTGAAATGGCTTTATATTTTACACATTGGATGCTGGCGAAGGATTGCAGTGATTGCTGCTGCATATCTGAATATGCACCACTGAGTGCTGACACACGTCCTTGTAATAGGCTCTTGGAGCAGTGAGGGTATCACATCAAAACTGTCTGCATTGCTACAGCTTTCTGAGAGCTTGATATTTCTCATGGCTATGAGCATGTAGGTAAGGAGCTTAGTGCTGGTGGAACAGAATGTGACATTAGTGTAAAGGATTTATCAAGATGATGCTGGCTCAAAAGATGGAGTACCATACAAAACGTTTCATGATTAGGTTTCCTAAAGTGATCAGCGGCAGTGTGTGGGATATGTGGGCTTTCTTTTTGCTCATCACACTACACTTGTAAATTTATAAATGGACTTTCTTCTTCATGCTGTTTGAAAGCTGCGCTGCTTGGAGAGCTTGACTGTACTGATGGCCACTGCACTGAAAAAGCTCAACCGTTCTAATTTATTGGATGTTTTCTGCAATGAGAAATGGAAATTTTGTTCTCCTGGTCTATTTGGCAACACCATTCACTCTGCCCTTATGGAAAATGCAGCTTCCCTGGAGAATATTTCCCTGGTCAGCTCAATGGGACAGCTAAACTATTTCTCTTTTCCCCAAATACCTGTAGAAAAATGGAACATATGTTTAGGGGACTGGAGGGAAAAGGCTGACTTCTACCCTTGAATTTGCTAGTCTCAGAGCAGATTCCTGCTGGAGCCAGTAATTACTTAGAAACCTGGAGTCAGGCATTTACTAGGCTTCAGGTTGGTAGCTGGTGACATCTGTGAGCAGTGCATGTGTTTATGTTTTGCTCATGATTGCTGCACATTACGTTAATGTGTAGTGGCTGTGATGCATGCACCTATTAATGCTTCCTGTGCGGGTTTTAGTGTGATGTAACATATGTGAGTAATCGAAGAATGCATGTTTGGACTTTAATGTAGTGCTTGCTAAGGTGCAGGGAAAGCTGTAGAGTAAATTAAAAGGTTTATGAATGAGAACAGAGTAGGTGGGCATATTTATTGATTATGCTAAATTCAGAACCTTGCTGACCAATGGATATTCAATGAATAATGAATATGCACATTTCTTTGTCAGCAATTAAAAAAATATCAAATAAACATAATAATTTAGAAAGTTATAAAGTATAAAAAGAAGTGTTTTGCTGTTAAGGTTACAAGTATGCGTATGTCCTCTGTATTGTGGCTGCTGGTAAAATGGTATGGATATTTTTTGATAGCGTTGGAGTTAAGGCTATGTCCAGAATTGTCTTTATTGTTTTGTGACACAGCCTGCCAACAAAAGGATTTCTTTAGGGGCTGTGCAAGGAATGGCATGTCCGAGAATGCATATGCTTCAGAGATAAAAGCCTGAAGGGGACATGCAAATGACAGTGAAGTCAGAGACGAGAGAGCCCACAGCTGCCATGTTCTCAGGAGTGTGGGGCCTTCCATCCCAGACACTTTGCCTAGGAGAACATTTTTGTTGTTGTTTTTCTTGCTTGCTCTTTGTCCTGCTTCGTGAGCCCTGGTTAAATGTTTTTCTGAATCCGAGTCGGGGATACATCATGGGTTATTACACAGGGAGTTGTTATAATACAAAAAAATATTGACTGTAACAGCTGTTTCATAAGTGTTAAAAGTTTACCATGAAAGCATGAACTAAGGCAGATTTATGAATATGTTATTTTTAGCATCTCTTTGGGATAAAAACATATTTAGAATACATGCAGTAAAACTCCTTATGAAAAGTAGTTACTTGACATGTAGAAGACACACTCTCAAAAGTGTATGAACTTGTTATTCTTCATAATACAAAAAGCAATTAGGAAACATTATGAACTAATCTTACGTCAAACTATATCCTTGAGCAGAAGAGATGTTGATTTATAGAAATTCTAAATACATCTTGAGCTGATAAACCTTTTTTTCCATTTCTACAAGTAAAAGACATTTAAAAAAACAAGCCAAAGCATTCTTAACTTCAAAAAGCCTTTTTCTTTTTTCTTTTTTTTCTTTTCCTGGTGCCAAGTTTCATCTTGGAGGGAACTTTTATAGCTAATTTAAAACACCGTAAAAGAGGATTTATAATGGAAATCTCTACCCTTGCTATAACAGCATTAGCGTGTGCCAGCCTCTAACAAAAGTCCATACTCTGCCATGATGTACTGAAAGCAATGTGAATAGAATGCCATTATTTGAAGTGAGAGGAAATGAAATTCAATTCATCCACCTTAATAGAATAGTCTTATACTTAAGAGATAATGTCAGTAGAATAGAACATTGTCACAAGAAAATTAACTGCTGCTGCTACATGAACACCGGGGCAAAGCTGAGGTACTTAAACAAAATAAATTTGGAGCTAAGCTGACGGTTACTTTTGAAATGGGAAATCCTGATCCTGTGACAATGCTCTGCTATACAGGCTTCATATTCATCCCCAAGTGCAGTAGACCCACAAGAGCAGAAATGCTTCCTTCTGGGCAATGGAACAAGGTCCCCACTTCCCATTCTGCCTGTGTGCTCTCCCTCCTGTTCTGCTGTGCTCTCCTTTCCTGGCAGTTGGCCTGGGTTTAACACTGCCTCCACCCCATCCCTGTTTTTTATAATACACTTATCTATCAATCACCAGTTTTCAGGCCTGGTTCCTTGCCCAGCATCACAAAACATGGTGCCAAGACAACTGAGGCTGCTTGCTGCAGGATGGGGAAACCAGACAAGCAGCAACACAAGGACCTTCATTGTTAGCATTGCCTCCAGAGCCAGCCGTGACAGCGACAGCCCCACTGACAGGATCAGCTCGTCTGGCTGTGCTGTTGTGGCAATGCTGCTGGCTTTGGCTGCTGACCTCCTGCTCCCATTCACACACATGGGTGCTTTGAAAGGCGGTGCTGGAAGAGCTCCAAGGCGTGTTCCCTCTGCTCCTCTCTGTACGAGAGTTGAGCACTGAAACCAGGTGCAAAACTTTTCAGCCAGGTGTTGAATCCCATCTTGGGACATTTAATCAAAGCCTGAGCAGCACTGGGATCAGGGCTGTGCAAGCAATGTCAGTGTGATTGCAGTTCTGCCACGGGCTGCCATAAGCCCTCCCCATGGAGGACAGAGGAAGATGCTGCAGGCACTGAGCCACGCCGGGGAAGGGGCAGAGGATTTCGGTTCCTGCCTTTCTTGCACTAAGCCCTGTACTCTGTTCCTCACAACTGTGGTTTCAGCTTTGTGTAGAGTGGCCAAAGCAAGGAATGGAGGCTTTTCACATTGGTGCTTCATATATTTAAGGTACTTTTTACAAACCATCAGGTTTTTTCAAAATGGTGTGTTCTGTCATCATTCAAAACCCTTTTGCACTGTGGCTCTCATTAACACAGTCCTGAATCTTTCCCTGTGCACAGAACGGTGAGTGATTTGGTGGCAAAATTCACCCAGTGATGATTAGATATGCAGTAATCTGAATGAAGCCAATTTTATATCATAGTTTTCATTTATTTTAAGGCCAGAAAGGACTGTCAAGATAATCAACTCTAACCTCTTGCATTACACATTTGCTGCCTAACGTTCAATAACTCAAAGGGAAACCAGACTACATTATTTCTCTCAAGGTATGCAGACCAGGTTCCATGTGGAAGAGAATTACCATGTACCTGAGAAATTTCTTCCCATATTCAATTAAACCCAAGTACAATTATAATTTCTAACATGACATATAGATATTCCTGAGGTTCTTATCTTCACATTCTGAGTTCTAACAAAAAATGTTTTCTTTCTGTAATAATACAAAGTTTAAATAGAGATGTCGGTTATAGGGAAACCTTTTAAGCCTGTACTAAAATTAAGTTGAATATAAAATGTTCCAAAATGTTTTCACCTGCCCTTATGTTTAAAACTAACTGAAAGTTTGTTTATATTTAGTTACTGATGAACAAAGAGCTTTGTGTCTTGATAACTGCAGGAATTTACGAACATCTGCAAATGGCCTATTGTTGGTTTGTTTTCTATGATTCCTGGCACTGCTCTCAAATATTCCCTTTGTCAGAGAGTAGAAGTAACAAAGTCTGATTTAAATCAACAACATGAGGCCACATATTGGCGTTTGTATTTCTGAAGACCACTTCAAGGTGGGAACACATTCTGAGAAGTCATCACTACATTTGCCATATATTTCAAACAACTATAGGTGCTTACTCTCAGGAACGGACTAGATGGCAAGATGGACTTGTGGTCTGAGGTGATACGGCTATTGTCTTATACTTTATTTAGACCTGAAATGTACCATGTACAATTTAAATGCTCTGCTTGGATGGATTGCACAGAGTTCACTGTTACCAACGGGTGCATTTTTTGAATATGTGGTTTAGTCCCAGCCCATCCTTTCAGCACCACTACCAGAGTGAGAATTGCCATAAATACGTCACAATATATAAAACAATTGGCCCTCAATCACTTGTCAAAAGGCTTTAAAATACGGATAGATCGTATCTTCCTTTATCTGAGAAACCTCCTAGATACATGATTCAGAGACAGGCAATTACTAGTCTAACAGGACAGGAACAGTTACAAAGTTAATTACCTGTGATTATCTTACAAAAGGTGGTGATTATATAGCTGAATGACAAAAGAAGAGTGTTCACGAAGACAAAAACACATAGTACCATAAACTGATAAAAACAGGGCCACCCATTGTTAAATTAGAAATAGCCCACTTGTTTGTTTCTGTTACAATAACACCTTCCCCATACCCCTAAACGTCAATGCTTTTTCTCAAAAGAAACATTAACATCGTGACAGAGTTACCATACCTCTCTTACTTAAAGATTTTTTTTGTGTTTTATTTTTATTTTTTAATGTAAACGTGAATTTTAAGGGCTGCTAAAGGTACAGCCAACAGGAAAAGGGGCAGGAAAGGGGCTATGAAGGGGGCAGTGAGTACTGTGTAATCTTCTCTCCCAGCTTATTTGCACGTTTACATTAGTCTTCTTGACCTTATCATACCTACTTGACCCATTCTTTAGCTTGCTGAATGAAGAAAATAATCAATTCAGTGAATTCTGGCTGATAAAGAGTTGTCTGAATAGCACGTCTGAATCCCCTTTGCAGTCTCAGCCCTACGAACACATGTGGTACCAGCGTTAAGAATATGAAGAATTTACCTCCAAAAATAAAACCCCACCTTGTTATCAAAGAGCCACACTCATGGAAGCAGATTTCCTGTTGAAATCTGTCTATTGGAATTTTTACCTGTCCAATGGAAAGAGCCCACCCTCTTCGTCTCACATGTTTGCAGGATTTTTTCTTCAGTGCATGAGTTAATTTTCTTCTCTCCTTGAGGTTCAGCATTTTGGTAATTGCAGGTCCGTGTGTTGGATGGAGGTGTTAGGTGGTTGCCTAATGGGAAACATTATTCATCAACATCTAGGTGAGCCAGAATATGCACACGCTGTGTTAGCACTCCTTTGAGTTTTCTTAACACTTGTGTGAACAAAAGCCTTATTATACAAATATTAATAGGGTTCCAAATTCATGTCCATAGCTTGATCATCTTCAAAGCCTCCTTGGGACTCCTCAGAAAGATGCCCACAATATTGCAATTAGGAAGAGTATTGGAGGCTGTGTTCCTTATATCCAAGGCTTTCAGGAATGTGTTTAAATGTGATCAAAATGTAAATGCATCTCCTTCATACCTGAAATATCGAAATGTTCCAGCCAGAATCTGGACACAGAAAATTAAATAATATAATTAGGCAATGCTATTCAAGGTGGGGCTGTGCAAACATGTGCTGGCTAAACCAGGTTTAGATTCCTGTGATAAGAAAAAAATGATTTAAAATACAACTCCATCTCTAAAATAAGCCACAGAGCTTTAAAGCTTTCTGTCACTATAAGTAACTACTTATTATGGAGGTAAATGAAGGCCCAGTTTCCCAAATACAGACTATCCGTTGAGGTGGGAGCTGCATTACACCACAGTAATGATCTCTCAAAAAATGATCCACAGGATGGAACACCTCCCCTAGGAGGACAGACAGAGAGAGCTGGGGCTGTTCAGCCTGCAGAAGAGAAGGCTCTGAGGTGACCTGATAGTGGCCTTTTGGTATCTTAAGGGGGACTATAGGAAAGAAGGGGACAGAGTCTTCAGCAAGGTCTGTGGTGATAGGACAAGGGGAAATGGCTTCAAACTAAAAGAGGGGAGATTTAGGCTGGATATAAGGATTTTTGCAATAAGTGTGGTGAAGTACTGGAACAGGTTGCCCAGAGATGTGGTAGATGTCCCATCCCTGGAGATATTCAAGGTCAGGCTGAACGAGGCACTGAGCAACCTGATCTAGCTGTGGGTGTTCATTGCACGGCAGTTGGACCAGATGACCTTTAAAGGTCTCTTCCAGCTAAAACATTTCTATGATTCTATGATAAATAGGTGACTGCAAAGCATCTAACTCTTAGATGTAAATACGCTACAAACTGAGGACTCGGGTCTTTATGCTTGCACCAATGTGCCTTTGGTCCCCTCTCTGCACGTTGCTGTGCCCCAGACATTTCATTTCATTGTACTGTGATCTCAGCACATCCCTAGGAGATCCCTAGGAGTCCACTGAGGACAACCAAATGAGAAATGCTTCTTTTGGCCCAGCACCTCCTGAAAGCAGGATTTTGGAGATGGATGTTACCCAGTGTGTGGGGAAGGAAGCATTGCCCTGCCCTGCGTGCCATCTTTCTGGCTGGGAACTAAAGGAGACTCAACCAAAGGGAGCAGCCAGGGACAGCAAGAGGCTGAGACAGTGCCGATGCCAACCCTGCCGCACCATCCTCCTGCTTTCAGTGGGTGTTGGGTGCACATCTTTGAAGGGCAAATTTACCTCCAGCTTAATAAGCGTGATAAGTCATAGATTTGCTGGGAGCAGGAGCAGAAGCCCTCCCGCATCTGTTAGCACATTATTAGCACAGCTTGTTATGGGGCCTCACGTGATGCAGCCCTGGTCGTGGGATGCAATTATGGATGAATTCCTGCTCTGCCTCCCCCACTGACTCAGCAGCACAGCTGGAGCCAGCCATAGTCACATTGCAGGAGGTGAAAGGTACTCTGAATTATAGATTGCCTTTGACCTTTTTTGGTTTAAATTAAGGATAACATCCAGGAAAGTGCCTCCAGCCAGGACACTGCTTAAACATATGCTTACCTTCCACTGGGGGCTTGTGCTCGTCAATGGAGATGAAACACTTGCTTACAGTACTCTGTGCGAAGATGCTACCCCAATGATGATTAAATATCTTTCTGAAAGGAGCGTAAATGACTGTTTCCTATAAAAATGGTAACAAGCATAGTTCTTGAATCTAGGAATATCCTCAAACCTATGAAAATATTTACTTAAATTCAGAGCAGATGTTGAATTTCAATCACAGCACATAGATACTTTAAAGGGGAGTACTATGAAAATTGGACGTATTTTGAAAGATAAAAGAATCAAAGTCTGTTAATGAACAAAATCAAAATTAGGTATGAGTATGCCATCGCATGGGGATATCTATCTGAGTAAACTTCCTTACAAACCCACTGAAAAGGAATTAAGGTCAACTTAAAGTCTTTCCATAAGAGTGTTTTCTATGATAACTCTGTAAGTGCCCTTAATATATAACAAATAATCTCAGGGCAAAGATCTGTTTGAAGGAGATATGATTGATGACCTATCATCCCTAATTCACTGTTTATACTTGTAGTGAGCCTATTGGGAAAATACCTCATTCATCAGGGTATTAGTGAATTCAGCCAACGTATGGCACCTTCATTTTAACAAACTAAAGGAGAAAAGCTAAATGGGGGAAAATTGACAACCATCTCTGATTCTATGATAATGCAATTAGGCTGCTCCTCTCCAGAGCTTTTGCTAATTCACAAAACAGCTTCAGTCGGCAGGTCATAAATATATGATCATTTTTCACACTTTGAAAAGTAATGATGCCTTGACGTGAATCAATAAATCTTGGGGAAGTCATTTATACATTTGTGTTATGCATACAAGTCAGTTTTAAAACAACTATATATTAATTTTGACTTTTATGTAGTCTTTGTTTACAGAAGAAATAATTTCACGGAAGCTTCTGCATTGCCTGTGTACCCAGAACACATACTGAAATCACTGCCTGTTTTCAGGACCCGGCAACTCCTGACTAGACCTTGTGGCTCTTAATATCTTTTCTGTCTGATGAAGATGTAAAAAGAGGGGAGGGTGAAAGGGGAATGAGGCAAAATCATATTCTCTCTCTTTTCTGTCTTTCTTGTCTTTGGACTTTCTTCTGAAAATATATTGGGGTTTTCCCTATAAATACTGATATTCTCATTGTTAATCTATGCCAATTCCCATTCTGAACCTTCAGTTCTCTCTGGGGAAGTACAAGTGTTAGGCTAGCTGTTACACATTGCAATTTTGTGAGAAATAAAAGGAGAGAAAATGTAAAAGAGAGATAGGTTATCAGCTCATCAAAACTTTCCCTTTGGTCTTAAGAGAGATGCCAGAAGAACCACACTTGGTGGATGCACAACAATGAAATGCTACAACATGTCTCACTTAGAAGAATTTTTAAATCCCAATGTTCTTTTTAATGTAAAGCCTGTTTTCTTAGCGGATTCTGACATATTATGTGTTTAAGGTAAATACAATACAATCCTGAATATATATGTGTGTGCCAATATGAACAGTGAAGGTCAGCATTCTGGGACAGGTGAGAGTTATCTGCCTCCTGAGCTTTGTGGTTAATATGTGAATAAAATCCAAATATGTTCCTTATGTCACAAGTATGAGAATTTTATATGAGGCAGATCTATTCAAAGATAACCAGTAAAATTGAAATGCTAGCCACTGATTCAATGATAAAAACTGCTTTGTACTACTTTGCAAAACGTAAATCACATCATACAATCTCTCTATACGTCCAGGACCATACAAATTCACAAATAAGTACTACGGTACACAAAGGAATGAGCATGAATGATCCATAATAAATGTAAAGATGTGCAGGCTGATAAATACCTTGGGTAGCTGTTGATGTTTGCCTTATTATTAAAATATCTACATGCTGCCAATTTGCAGCAGTTATCCTGTATGGAATAGAACATTTTACCTTTTCTACCTGAAATGCTTGACAATTTTGCAGCATGCAAAGAGAAATGACACTAAATCACAAGTGTACCTGCTGTGCTGTCATTTTCATTAGAATCTCTCTTTAGCTTAGTTTATTTGCTGCTGCTTGTTCCTCAAGAAAGTGGTTTTCTGACAGGGGTGGACAAAAACCCACGTTTCAAGGGGCTGAAGAGAAAAGTATGTTTTTAAGTTGGAAACAAAAACAAAATGGCATTTGGATTGTTCACAACTCCAGTTAAGTCATTTTGAATTGCTGATTAAAAATAAATATTGTACTGAAAATTGTTTTTGTAGTCTCTGTATATTCTGCCCTGTCTCCATTATTCGATCTCTATTACGATAAGTAGCCAGTTTGTGATATACTGTGCAACTAAGCCAAGTGCATACAGCACAGGGCTGAAATTTAACAATGCATTAAAGTGTAAGCTCTCATGTTTATGTAATTTATATTTCACAGACTTAAGTAATAAAGTAATAATATGTTAAACAAAGAAAGGATGTATTTTTTAATAGACATAAAATACCGTATTATGAAATGGTATTTTAGTAGTAATTTTAAACAGTGTTAGTTTTCAATCATATATTCTGTAATATGTATTTTAATAAAATACTGAGGACTGGATCTCAAGGTGATGGCAATTAATCTGGCTTTGCTGAAGTCAGAGGAAATTCATCACATGCCTTAAGTGTGTGTGATTTTCTGAATTGGTGCCAGGTGAGAATCTAGCTCATTGTGTCTCCCCCTCATGCTTGATTCTCAGCCTCACGATTTTTGAATTTCAAGACAGGAAGAAAAAATGCCTCAATAATTGTGTCACTGGCCTGCTCTCTAGAGACCTCTGTAACAGACACCCTCAGCATCTATAGCTGCATCGCCTTTTGTCAACATAACCTGCTTCCCAGCCCCACTGAAGGTGTGGTATGCATTTCGTGAAGGTTCTTAGAAGGAAAATATTTGGATTAATGATATAATTTAGTGGCAATTTAGTGACAGTAGGTCTCAGTAGAGTGACAATAGGATTGAAAAAGTAAACCAGTGGGATATACTTGATTGTGGTTGTTGGGCCGGCAGCGGGGAAGCTGCAGGGGTCACACTGATTGGCATTGTCACTTTCCCCATTCATCAAGCAAGGCCAGACTTCCCGAATCATTTACCAGATGGGGCAGCTCGTCAGTTTAAACACCTGATATGAAGCCATCCGTCATCTGATAACATGATCGTTCGGCTGCAGCTGGCTCGGTGCTCTGCAGCCTGAGTGCACATGTGATGGACTGGAGCCAGGGAAGCAGGCTTAGCAGTGCTGCACTCCCCTGATAGGATTTGCAGCCCTCCACTGGACCATGGAACAGGTGGAGACAGAGAGAGAATGAAAAAATTACCATGTGTTGCAGGGATTAGAGAGCACACACTTACCACTCCACTTGAATACCAATCAAAGGACAACCTTGAGCCAGACAACTTTAAGGCCTTTCGTGATGTAATATGGAGAGTATATATTCCTGCATATGCTGATACACCTTCATTTTTCAAAAGGGGTTTGGAGTGATACCTGTCAATACTGTCATTTACCTTTTGTTTTTACCACATAAGAGAGAACAGATATTTGGAAATTTGAGCTTTTCCTTTTTTTCCTTTTCAAATGACATCTTAACATAGGTTATCCCTTACCCCCCAAGACGTGTGTTTCTAGAAACTGATCACAGATCCCATTAGTTTTGTTCAGTAAGACAAAAGCCTGCCAAGGTGAATTCAAAATATGACGATGCTTACTGAAAGCCAGTCTCTTGTCCAGATTTCCCCAGTTATTGTAATGCTCAGATCTCCCTGATTTCAAAGGAGTGTGGTGCCTACATGGCTCTGAGGATCTGTCTTTTAGTGGTTCTGCTGGAGTCATTCGAGTAGTTTATAAGTCAGCAGATGCCATGGCTTTGATCTCAGATAAATCCCTTCTGGGAAAACCACTCTGGGGGAGACTCTGTGCTGCAGTGTTGAAAGGCAGGTTAGATGGCTTTAATGCATGAAGATATCTTCAAGAAACTGATCTTGTTTTCAGCCCCTGGCGTAACACTCCCCAGCCTCCCTGGGCTGTCCAACACCACAGGGATCCTGTGCTGAAGTGTACACAAATGATCCGATTTTTGAGGCACACTTCCTAAGTCCACGCCTCGTCCTCAGAGTCTGCTCCAAGCTGGGCCTGGAGAACCAGAGACATCATTGCATTGGCCTTTGACAAGGAGTTAAGGGAAGGGTGGCAGTCTCTCTCCATCTAGCTTAATGACAGGGGGAAGTCTCAGCAAACCAGGCACACACTGGCTTTTCTTAATCACTGTTTTCAAAGACTTGCAGCTTCCTTTGCTTGAGTGGGCTTTCTCTTGATTTACAGAGAAATCAGAGAGCCAAATTCAACAGGAAGGATCAGACCCTTTGTTGTTATCAATAACCCTGTATACACAAATCTATTGTCTGATTTAGTCATCCCTCAGCCCTGGGTACACACTGACTGCATGTGTTCATATTTATGTGCTCATCTATGTGTGTGAGTATAACTTTATGAAAACAAACATGTAATTCCCAGGTTTGCTGGAGAAGAACTCAGAAGCCCCTTGTTTTCTTCAGGTCAGCAGCTATCATGATCGCCTTCCCCTTGCAAGAAAAAAAGCCTCACCATGAACCTGCTGGCAGTGACAGCACTGTGGCTGGTTATTCCAGGATGGAGACAAGAGGGAGCTCACTTCCCTGTAGGATACACATGGTCAAGGACAGAACGCAACACGCATGTTATCAATGTGTATATGCCTTTTCCTCTAAAGAGAATTGCTTGTACAAATTTCTTCCCTTGACTCTGCTTTTTCCTTCCTGAAAATTGTTTGTGGAAGATCTGGTTCTGGGTGGGAGTTAATTTCTTTTGCTTCTTATCAGCTATTAAGAGATGCCATTGAAGTAGTTTGGGGGTTGTTTTGTTCCTTTCTTTTTATAATTTTATTTTAAGACTTACTACATTTTTGTGAAATGAACTCAGTACAAGTTTAAGGGATTTTTTATATGTGTGTGTTTTTGTTTGTTTATTTCACTTTTTATTTTTTATTTTTTTCCAAACGGAGGCAAAGGAGACATCTCCACTTCACTTGTTAAAAGGTTTCATGTCCCCTTGGGAATTAAGCTGTTGTTACAGTATGAAACAGTTGGCTTATTTTGTGGGAGAGAGACAATATTTTGTCAAAACCACATAATCCAATAACCTTAGACACTTAGAAACATCAGAGATGCTGTAATTCATATTTGTAATTAATGAAATAAAATGTAAGTTATCTGTAGAAAAGCAAGTTAAAACAGCATAATTTGTTCATTATGTACCTTCTTTTGTCTTTGACTTTCTTCAGCCAATTTTATATATACATATTCTGTTCTTTAACTCTATAAGACAAATTGTGTTTCCTTTTCTATTTGAATGAATAACTTCTTGTGAGATTGATAGTAGGGCACTATTTCATGGAATGAGGCAAAAAATATGTGTGGAGATATTGCATTAAAAAGGTGAAAATGTTCATGAACTGAACAGGAAATGTGCCATGTTCTAAGAATTAGTCAAATATCTACAGGCACACGAAGAGACCCCTTGTTCCAGCAGAAACAGCAGAAGTGTACAGCAGAAACCTGAGAGTGAACTACTGATAAAAATAAATGCTCCCATGGCTCATTAGTGCAAGTTATTTATGATTTTTTAGAGCTGAAACAAAAGAGTTTATGCTGGCAATATAACTTTAAATCTGATTCTTTTGCAACTGCTTTTATCTATCTATAGAATAATAATTAGAAACTTCAAACAATAGCTAAGCTATTTTATGAGAGGAAGAATGGCTTTATTCCCGGTATAAGAAACAGAGAAGCTGAGGTAGGTGAAGTGAGTCAATGTGACAATGCGATATTTTGTGATGCCCAGAACTCACTTTTGTTTTTATGTTGTAACAAAGTTTGTTTTGATGCTATGTTTGTTTTGCTGTTTTTTTTTTTTTTTCCTTATAATATAGCAGCAAAGTAATACCCGCAGGTGAATTACTTACAGATGACTTGTGAAGAAGACTTAACCTGCTGATAAAAGCAATAACATGGGTTGTTATAGATGTCATGGTGTGTGGAAGTGTGGAGTGGGAAAATAACATAGCAATGACAAAACATGGTAGATGGTGACAAAGGGTTACTTTTAATCTAAATTTGCGCATGCATTTAAAATCTATGGATACCTTTAAGTACTTAATTGCCCGACTGCAGTGTAACATTTGTTTAGAAGCAAATAGCTGAATCAATTACTTAAATTTTAGTTTTCATTATTTAAATGTGTAAACCTTGAGAATTAACAGTAAAAAAATCCTCCAATCAGATGTTGAAATGGGAACCCAGTTTTTGGAAGCAGATAAAACAGCAAAAAAATACAATCTTGTGACTCACTGCCTCTAAGTCCAAGACAGCCTGGGTCTGCAAATCAATTTCTCCCGTCTCTTGGGTCTTCAACCACTTCTCACTGGAATGAATGAGAGCTTTCTCTCCCTCATCCCGAAGATGAACCGAATCCTTTCTATACAACATACCAGAGAAATGTAATAATAAAACCCAATAACAATAGTGATCATCGTAGGTGTATGAAAAAATTGTAGAAGATGCCCAGAACACTAAAAACTACATATTTACATGCCTTCTGTGCATCTTTAACATAGATGTAAAATTTGTGTCTGGCTGATAACCTTGGTGCCAAAATGTCACATGTTCCCGTTTTATTCTCCTTTCTTTTACAGTTGCAAAAAAAGGCATTACAATCCTCATATGTAAATTCTATAAGCTTCACTGTTCTCCTCAGGTGTGCATGCCAAGTTTTCATTATGAAGGCTCCCTGCTGTGAAAAAAAGGTACATTTTCACTTTCATGTGTCTGTTCCTTTGTGATAGAAAGGCTTGAAACATTAATGAGTAAACTAAACTAAAACTGTACAGACATTCCTGCAGGAAATTGGGTAAGCTTCTGATTCTGAGGGGAAGAAATTCAACTAGGTCAATAAAATCGTGTGATTTTGACACTGTGAAGTCAGTTGTCACTAAGGGGTTACTCGTGCTATTTTTATTCATGTTAATGGCATTTTTATGCCCTGGTGTTTTGTTTTGAAGATTTTATCCCACTGAACCGGAAGAATTGGGAATAAAAAAAAAAAAATAAAGAAGGCCAAATGCATGGAAAAGAAAAAGAATTTCTTTATAAGTTCCTATCATCTACTGTGGAAGATAGGTATCTGTAATGACTTTTTCCTTTCTCAAACCATTCCATATCACATTGCTTTTACTTCCATTAGCAGATGTAGCATTATGGAAAAGTATGATATCTTTGTTAGACCATTATTATTCATAGCTAAAAAAAATTGTACAAAATAGGTTAAATGTGTGTGCTAGTGACTACTTATCTTTTAGTCCAGTGTATATATCAATATACTTTAGATATAGAAAACGAAAGTAATGCTTGTTTGCTCAAGAAATGTTAATGTTTTTTAGGAAAAAAAAATATATATATCTTTTCCAAGAAGTAGAATGTAGATGTGGAAGAGCTGGTTGGAAATTTTAAAGCAAAACGAGTTTGACCTACGCTAGGGCGCAGGTCAATTAAAAAAATGTTCTCATCTTAGAAAATACCTTTTTTTTTTGATCAAAGAAATTCCTTTGACATGAACAACCAATGGAAAAATTTATCTTTTATCTCTTGTAGAAAACATAAACTTTTATTTTTAAATTTAGTTAAGAGAACAACTGCTTTCAAGCTAGCTCAAAAATTTTGAATTTTGTTTTTCTCAGAGGTGAAGCAGAGATCCAGGCAAAGTTTCAAGCAGGAGTTCACTGTAGACAGTTCGGACTCACCATGCACATTACAGCAGAGCACCATGAATTTATTCCAAAACATAACTCTGGGGACCCAGATTCTTCAGTCAGAATGACAACCAGCTCTTGCCCTAAAGAAAAAAAATAAAAGATATTGCTGCATCTAAAAGATGATTCAGATTCTCAAATGTTAATGAAAATATGTATTATTAATGTTTTGTTAAAAAAAATTCAATAGATTGTTCAATATTCAGGGCACATTAGGAAGTTATCGTTGTATTATTCTGACTGGTTTTATCTTAACTAAACCTGCAATGGAATTATGATGTTGGCTGTTCTTTTTTTTTCACCTGGGAAGGTCTTTATGGAGCTCAGTGGGCTGGGGCTAATAAGCCCTGACCCCCTCCCACTCAGTCTGTAAAAATGCTGCTCCAAAAAGTCCATGGCCAGCCTCATGCACAACCCAAGCCTAAGGCCAACAGTCGCTCATATGTTACACAACAGTATCCTGCTATCAGTCAGAGACACAAAGTTCTGTTGATGTCCCTCTTCATTTAAGCAGGTAAATGTGTTTGATGATGAAGGAAAAGCTGGATTGGACTTTTTCTGCTATTCCTTCCAACTGCACGTGAGGCTTCTTATTTCTACGTGGGTCTCAGGCAGCAACGTGCTTCTGCATGGAGGCACCTGATCATGGACACACAAGGATCTCTCTGATAACTCGTTTCTGTGGTGTTACAGAATCACATCTGCTAAATGGCATGATGGAACTATTTATGATCTCAAAGTGCTTGACAAACATTTTTGAATTACTCTCCATACCACCATAAGACAGCTAAGTTTAATTTTCCACATTTCACAGATGGAGAAAGAGAAACATAAGGGTGTTAAGTGACTTGACCAGAAACCATATAAGTCCTGGAGCTGGCAGTATAGACCCTCATGTAGGAAAGCACCGAAGCAGATGCTTAACTTCAAGTTCAGAAACATTCAATTCAAGATGAACACTTTAACAGAAGGGCAAAATACAGCATGGAAAATTCTCCAGTCAGCTCATTGTTCAGTAGTACAAAAAGGGAATATTAGTCTTAACTAGTCATCTAACAGCTTGCAAATAGCCACTGATATACCACACAAAAATGTTGCACTCTCTACTACCTATTCACTTTCTCCAAATAGCTTTGATGCGAGATCTGGGTCTGGTGCAGTGGTTTGAGGGAGTAGGTACTGATTCTTAAAAGATTTGGATCAATGCTTCATAAGGGAGGAGGCCACCCTTAGGTATGCATACTGCAAAAACAAAAGAACTTACAGAATTAAAAAAAAAAGTCAAGGGATGTGTTTAGGCATCCTGATAGTGATGGATAACCCCATTCCTGCTCTGCCTGCTTGCATGGTCTTCTTTGCTGGCAGACAGCAGCATTATCAGCGCTCCAGATTCAGTTAGGATAAGCATCCTGACCTTATCAAAATCGTCATGTTTCAAAATTGCCCTGTAAGTCTCCTCAGGAGGGGTTTCATCAGATTTGAAGTAAACTGTTGCATGGGCTGGTCAGAAATACCTGAGATTAGGTATTCTCTGCCTTTGGCAAGAAGCACTAAAGAATATGAACATTTTAAGGATATATAACTCAGACTTGCGAGCATTTAAGTAAGGGTTCTGTTCAGTCCTGGTCTGATCGTCCTTTTTGACCCTTTGTGCAGTGCCAAAATTTTCCTCAATAAATATACACATTGTTGCATGCTTTTCAATTAACATTTGTGAATTTGTGCAGGCCTGACTTACAATTATGATTCACTTCTGGACATATGAATAGTGAAGCACATGCCTCTGTGAATCCATATGGCTCGATTCATTCTTTCCAGCAAAGGTATGGAAAAACAGATCTCCTGTTTTGACCACATTATATGCAATGCTCTAGAGAAATTTTCTGCCACAGTCCACTCTCATGACTTGATGTCTCTTGTGGGCTGCATGTCTGTTTTTCAGGGGATGGCTCCTTGTGGTGCAGTCACGTGGTGAGGCCCCCATCATCCCTGTCCACTGCTGCTGGCATATCAGATTATGTTGTCCATTGAGGATGACATGAGAACCACATCCAGCTTGCACCAATCCAGCATCCCTTTAATTTACTTCTCTTCCATGGTTATCCAGAGTCTCAGTCCTCAGAGCTTGAAATCTGTATAAATGGCAGCCAAATATGGCTTCTGTGATGTACCTGCAAGTAAATACTCCTATGTGATATTTGGACCTGCAATCACATAAATCTCAAGACAATTCAAAGCCATATGAAAAGAAGCAGGCAGGAACAGTAAAATGAGTACATATGCAATGAACAGATTTGGATTTCCTTATTGCTGCTTACTAAATGCTCTGTATTGTACCTGATATTTATTGATGTATTTATTTATTTATTTTATTTTGTGTTGGGTACATTGAGATGGCCTCCTGAGGCCATCAGTTATTTAATATCAACACAAATTACTAGGGCAAGTGAAGCAGGGTAATTTAGGATAATTGCTTGCTACCTGTGTTTTGGTGTATGCCATTACAAGAGCAGATCCTGTAGTACGGTGTGCTGTACCCCAGGAGTTTAAAAGCTATGTTGCAAAAATATCTTGGGAAGGAGGATGACTATGGCAGTGGTAAGAACACAAGGTTCATTAAGTGACTAAGCTGGTTATTCTAAGCCAATAGTAAACATATTAAAACATAAATAAACATTTCCTGTTTTTCAAAATGTATGATGGAAAACAATGCTGACTACACACTACTTCAACACATTATCTGGATTTAATATAAATGTTTTAAAAATATGAAATTGAATAAAGACAATATGGGACTCCTACCAAAAATATTGCTCCTTTGCTAGGTCTTCTGAGGCTTTAGAATTAAAAGGCTGCTTCCATCAAGAGAATATTTTGTTTTTATAAATGTAGTTTTAAAACAACACATCTTCTATTTGTTGTGATCTTGATATGAGTTGGAAACCAGCGATAAGTACCAGCTACTTATTTTTAGATGATAAGTAATTTTAGGAGCTAAGTGCTATTAATACAGTGCAGCATGTATTCTAACAATGTATCTGTTGATGCCTGTGATAAATTTGCAATAACATAACACAACATTTGATGCAGTTGAGGTCTTTCCTTGTAGGTAATTCAGGTAGCTAACCAGCACTTGTTTGGAAAGGTAGAATGGTAAGGTGTTAAACCTCCTTAATCCACATGTGTAACAAATATGTCTCCCCATATTAAAGGAAGTACCTCATCCTAGCTCATGTGAGACACTCAGAATTTTGAATGAATGAGCATACAAAAGTAGAACGGAGTTTATTCACTCGGTTTACTTAACCACATTCTTCTCTCTTACTGCCAGCTGAAAAGTGAGTCTAATTTGCTGATGAATATAATTAGAAGCAAAGGATCCATTACATTAACATTAACGAGCTGCAGCAGGTCACTTGGTTATGGGCGGCACTTTGCAAAGGTTATAGTTCAGAGCAATACTGAAGTTCTGACAGTCATCTGCAAAGATTTTGTGTAGTAGGCACAACAAAAAAGCACCAAATTTGGTCATAGAAATGACCAGATTTAGTGGCCCACTGCTATCTACTCTAGTTTTAGTTCTACAGTTTCAGAGCTTAATAATTCATATTTAGCTGTTATTACAACTGAAAGCCACAAATAAAGGGCATTAACTTGGTGGTCTTGTAGTACTGAGGTGTGAGTGCAGGCTTTTCATGTCTAACATATTTTCTCAGATAAGATTCAAAGAACTCATTCCAAATTCACATTTACTTCTCCAGCACTGAGAAGAAATAATTAATGACATAGTAATAAAGCTCAAGGTAGTCAAATGTAACACATGATCTCATCTGTACTCTCAAAAGGAGTTAGGCTCGCAGAAGGAATCTTAATATCAGAATATAAATATTGATAAACTCTAAAACGTAAAATTAGCCAAGTGAATGACTTAAAATATGGGCATTATAAAGCAAAGTCATTGCTTATAGTATTTTCCGTGACTAAAGCCTTGAAGGTCTAGAGCTGTGTTACTGAGAGAAGCCAACTTCATATTCACATCCAGATACTTTATTCCACAAATATAATGAGAAGTCTGAACTTTGTAAAAAGCTGTCATCCAGACACATTGCAGTCTCCCAGCTGAGCCAGTCAAACGCAAGCATCCTGCCAGGGGTTCAGGACCACCATATCCACCTGGTGTGGGGACATAGCTGGATCACAGCTGGAGGCTGGTCTGAGATACCCTGGGCAAGTGCTCAGTTCAGGTAGGGCAAACTCAGGCAATTCTTTCTGCTGATTTATGCCAGCAGAAGGGAGGAAGAAGGCAACTGGTATCTGTTACTCTAATACACCTGTTTCTGACCATGGGTTGGGCTGGAAACTTATACTAATTGGGGGATTTCTCACTCGGGCAACTTGGTTTTATTAAATGTGCTAATCTCTAGAACAATCACAGCTATTTATAAATGTTGGGGAATAATCATTCATGCCTTGTCCTTTTTTTTTTTCTTCAAATATCTATAGTTGTCTTCATTTTGAAAAAGTTAAATTTTATAGATGATTGACTATTTTTAGACCGTGCTTAATGTGACTGCTTGTTTCTCTTATTTTTGATTTGTATTTGATCACCTAGGTCATGCACCTTGAGAGGACAACAAACACTTCAGAAAGGGGAATAATGGTAAAGAAGCACAAATAACCAATGGTGACTAAGGGACACCCTTGTTCACACACAAATGCCCTTGTTTGCACATGAATATGGGTTTTTGTATGAAAAAGACCCATTCTCTAAACATCCATGTGAAGAGAAACCCATTCAGCATGAATGTTTGTGAACACTGAATAACAAGTGGATGAACAAGCCTGAATCAAACAGCCGTTCAGACTTTGAACCAATGTTCGCAAACACTGGTTTGTATTATTCACCCCGTCCTGTGAACAGCCATCTGTTCAATAACTGATAATGGACATGGAAGTTGGGTTGTTGGGTAGATATGGCTCATCAAGGAGACAATAGCTATCTATTTGCGGTATTTCTGCTTAGCCGTTGGAGGCGTAGCCTCTGTTCCTGTTGACTTGTGATATGAGGTTTTTCTTGTCCTGTCAACATTAGGTTTTGCTTAACATATAATTTGAAATAAACTTGTGTATACATACGAACACACCTACACACATATGTATTTACAGTTGCTGTTTTTATGGAGTACTTAAAACATAAGTTTGTCAGCTACATGAGTATTTCTTTATGGATTGAGTGCTTAGCACATGTTTAAGACATAGAGTTGCAAAGTTAACTACACGTGTAGTTAAAAATCTGGTTAAGATGTCTTCCAGATTTAAGACCAAATGGATTAGCATTTTGCAGAACTACACTCATCTGCATGTGCTAGAAAATAACATTCAGTTTTCCCAGGACTATGTAACTCTAATAACCAAATCAGTATTTTCCAGATATTAGGGCAGAATTTTAAACTTTTTTTTTTTTACCCTCTGTGTCTCAATGAAATCATCCTCACTAATATGAACTATTCCTATCCAAACGATTTTGACTTTGCTTCACTTTTTAAAAATTGTTTTTATGTGAAAATAATTAAATACAGACAACTTGTCTGGATTGGGTGGAGCAGTATATTTATTCCAGGTACTTAAATGGGTAATGAGCCTGTTTAAATCTATAGGGAGGTTGTAATTGGTTTTGTTCTTCCTATGACACGTTGGTAGCTGTATTTCTATGCAATACATTCAGTGTAATTTATCTGAAATCTTTTCAAGTGCTTCTACTGTTTTTCTATCGCCTAAATGAAATATTTGTTTTGAGTTAGAAAGCATCAAAATAATATCTGCATTAAGTGTCAATTTATATTTTTGACTTCTGATCTCAACTTCCTGCAGTCTTGACTGTATCCTTTGTCATCCTGAGCGCAGTTAGTTCCATTGTCAGGGCAAGTACCAGAAACAGATTAAGTCTCTACCCACTAAATACATTTCCGATGAGAGTGGGGTATTCTTCCACTATGTTTTTAGCACTTGTTTAGAATGTATACTTTTTTGCTTTTTACTTTAACGCCATTGCAGCTTTCTTAACCTAAAAAAAATGCCGAAGTGCCATTCTCACAACAATTGCAATTATAAAAACAAGGATGTAATAAATTAAGATGATAGTTACACTTCATTCCCAAACTGTGCTTCTCTAGTTCTTTGATTCTTCACTTTGTCAACATAGTTATAGGCTTGCTCTAACTTGCATATCATTCAATATTTCCTCATTTCAAAGAACCAGGGAATCGGATCTCTGTGCAGAAAGTTTATTCCAACCCTCCAGTGCTATCTGCCAAGCAGTTGCTCCATCTGTGAATTACAACCTGAACATGTATGCATTATCGCACTTCAAATAGAAAAACAAAAAACAACTGATTACAACTTTAAATAAAAAGCACGAGTTTAATTTGTATTGAATTTTTAAGACCCACATCTACCATATGTATAAAAGGCATATATACATTTTCAGTTTCCTAGTGAAAATTTTAACAACAAATAAAGGGACTGACTTTGAGAATACAGTTGCAGTGTGACATTCTTTTAATGCTATTAACTAAAACATATACAAAGATCTAACAAACAGCGTGCTAGAATGATCAGTCTAAATTGTGCTACTTTCACAGTGGACCAGAGTGCGCCCATGGCTTGTGACTACCTTGACTTTTAGAATTTACCCAGTGGAGAAGAAAGAGATAGTAGTAACTGTAGTCCTAAAGCAGTTAATCAGCTGATGGGAAGAGGAAATAGCTGATTTAGAAAAGCAAACAGTATGCAAAGGTTTGGCAATGGAGCCATTGACCAGACGATGGATGTGGAAGAAAGTCTGGAGAAGTTCTTATCGGTGGTTTAAGAAACATTTAGCATTTGATGAGAAGCAGGCTTTTCGATGCTCAGCTGTTGAAAAGGAGGTGAATGGCCGGTTTTACTTTTCCAATAAAACCCGGAAACTGTCAAAGAAGCAAAGCTATCCTGTGAAAAATATACTTTCTACTCAATCATTTTAGTTAAATAATATTCTTAACAATTCCCACCTCAGCTTTGCAAAGCTGAGAGCTTTTTGTTAGGAATGGGATGTAGCTACCATCCATTTTCTTCAGAACAGCCTTCAGTGTTGCAGAAGCCACCTAGGTGCATGCCTTTGTGTCCAAAGCAATTGTGAGGAATGAGTATTCCCACCATATGCTGTATGTCACTGCAGTTTGGGTGTGGTAAGGCTGTAGTGGCTCTGAGAGGAGCAGAGAGCTGCGAACGTAAGTCTGACAGTGTGTGATTTGGCTTCTTGAAAAACTAAATGGAAAGTAGGAAAGACCCTTCCTCAAGAAAACATGGATCATTTCCTTTAATAATGGCCCTGGATCTTTTCTGTGGTTTTGTCAATAAAGATGGTTTCAAAGATATGTATCAAACTGGTGCTTTTTTTACTCGCACAGCAGCTATAAAATCAAGTGATTATGGGCAAGTCAGTATTATCCAAAGTTTGTAAAAATAAGCTTTGATTAGCCAAACTTTCAATTCCTTTATACACAGGGATGGGAAGCACACATCTTGTCCCTCATTCCCAGAACATCTCACCCAGGACACATTGCTCTGCATGGAGAAATATTCTGAAATACTTCTTTGGCCTTTTCCAGACCTGGTGCAGGGTTAATAATATTGCCTGCGATTATGAGCTTGGCTGCACTCCACCTCATACCTTGAGTACATTACAGGGCTGTCGGAACTGCGTAGCACCCATTTCATGAAGGGACTTGTGAGCTGGAGAGTGCACCTGAGGGGCTGGAGGTAAAACAGCAAGAGCAAGCTGCAGTTTCCTCCCCAGCACCTCTTGCAACATCTTCTTCCTCTCTAGCACCTTCATGCCAGTTGCTAGGATGGAGGGAAAGAAAAGGATGACCTTCACAAGATGTTTTATATGCCATTTGCCAGCTGTAAACTGCAGATTTTCTTTACCAAGGTAAGGAAGTGATAAAGCAGCACACCCCATCACTTGCATGCATGTAGTTCCTATCACCTCAGTGCTTGGTATCATTGATTTTTAGTTCAAGAAAACAGTTCTCACTGAAGTCTTAAGCAAATGCAATTTTGTTATAGCCAATTGGTTCAAGTATCCATCATCTTAACGGTTTATTTTATGAGGACCACAAGAGATTGTTAGTATATCCCATCATTTGAGCTGCTGTAAGAATTACCACAATACTTGCTAATTCCTCCCTATTTAGATAAAATTTAGTGAACTGTTAAATATCTGTCCTCACTATGTGTGAATTCTCAAGCTAGGACTGTAAATTGTCTTTGTTGTCACAGCTTCTTGCATAAAGACCATTAGTCAACAAGTGTTTGCTATCTGTGTCTTTTGTTTAGGTTTGAGAAGGAACAGATTTCAAGAGAGTGACTCATTGGCATCTCCAATGTAAAAAATCACTTTGCTTTTCCTTTTACCTGCACATTGATCAAGCTCAAATACATTAGAACCAATGTCAGCTTTTCATTGACCTTAATGAGCAGAGAAAGAGACCTTAAACGCTCATATCCACAGACTAGCTAAAGAAAAACAAAGCTGATTTGTCTGTGAGTTCGTGGTGTCTGACAATAAGTTTTCCTGCCGTTGGATTTATCTATTTCTCCAGTAAAATCATTTATATTTCTGCAGGATGTTTCTTGCTAAAGAATGATAAGAAACACAGATGCAAAATGAGAGTGACAAAACAGATATTTTATGATTGATCTTTAAAATATCTTTTTTTGTCTTTTTTAAAAAATAACAAATCCACTACTAACAATAAATGTTTCTGTTCTTATTTCTGTAGTTATAATCTACTATTTTTGTTGTTTAGTTCCTAAGTCAGATGCAAATCTCAAATTGGTCTATTTATCAGAAATTTGTTTAATAAAAGGAATATTACGCTAGATACTGAAAGTGCATTTAGTCAAATCGGGATTCTGGGATCATCTTGACAGATGATGACAACTCCCTTCTTTACTAAATAAAACATAGGAAAATCCTTTCATTCATAATTTTGACTACAACATGTATGCATGTACATATTGGTATATATATACACCTATATATGATATAACATATTAAATATGTGCACACTGAGCTATTTAATTTCACAAACATAAATAATTAAAACCATTGTCTAAATGATTTCCTCTATTTCCTAAATTCAGAACACTTTATTTGTTACTCTGAAATTCCTCAGTAAGTTTCAGTAAAGTTTCCATGATATGCAACTGCTGTATTGTTCCATGCTACATTCATTGGAAACACAAGGCAGAAGATCTTGGAAACACTGAGCTGCAAACATGCTCATTTTATATTTGCATGTGGTGTATCTGCCTAATAAATATGGTCAAAATCACAGGGGATAATCTAAAGCTGCTGCCAGCTCCTGGTAGGAGAGATTATGTGTACAAGTCTTAGGTGCTGAGGAAAAGATTTTGCATATGAAATCCCAGCAGCCCACACTCTAGGAGAAAAATACTGTCCTTAAGGACGTATGAATGTTTTTATACCTTCCAGATTCTCTAACTGGTTCTCCCTAACTCTTCCTCTCCTTCCCAAACCTCCAGAGGATGAAAGTTTCTCTTGGTTTCTCTGCAGTATCATTTTATCAAAAATACAGCTTTTCTTTGACATTTCCTTGTTTCCTTTCCCCAGATGATCATAGGGCACCCATGAATGTTGCTAATACATCAGGGGTGGGATTATTTCTTTGAATCCTTTCTGAAAGCTGAGAGGAATGCTCCTACTACTCCCACTTTTGACAATCTTTCTTTCTGAATGGGAGAATTTAAGTCTTCATCTCTTAGAACAGAAGCAAGCAACACCTCTTTTGCTTACATTGTCTCCTCCCAATTCCTTATTACTGCTAAATGTTGTTTTCATTTGACTGGCCAAGGACATGGCTACTCATAGAGCTGAAGACATGGTGGTGAGGTAGCTGAAATTCAGGGTCAAACCTGCCCTTCTAGAACAAAAAAATATCTTTGGGTGTGTTCAGCACTAATTGTACATGTTCAGATCCTAAATCATTTTAACTCTCAAGCTATCAAAGAGTAAATGGTAGTTTTATGTCAATGTTAATGTAAATTACAATATAGCTTTTACTTATTCTCTTTTTATGATTTTTTGAATAGAAACTGAGTATGCTTTAGTGCATGAGTGTCCAACCTTTTGGCTTGCCTGAGCTGCACTGAGTGCAGAGGAATGATCTCAGGCCTCATGTAAAATATAAGATTGTTAATGTATATAATAACAAAACTTTTTTTCCCCCTATATTTTTTATTAAAACACTTTGAAAAGAGAGCAAAGAAAACATAAAACTAGTGGGATATTTGACCTTGCTTTGGTGAAACTAGTGCATGAATGTCTGGGTCGATGGAAGTGGTTGCAATTCTTAGTGAGCTCTCAAGGTGGTCATCAGAGATTTTTGAGGAAATACGACTTTGGAATCCGCCTTTGTGACGCGGTGGCTGTATCACAGTGGTCAGAATGTTGGCAGTGTCACAGGGGTGTTTGTGACACAGCTGGCTCAGGGAGAGTATAAAAAGGGCTGCACTGGTCAGCCAATACAGTCTGGAAGAGAGCAGGAGGATGAGCAAAGGCTGAGGTGAGAGGGAAGGAAGAAGGGCATGGAAGTGAAGGGCTGGGCCCTGGGCAGGGATGGCCTGTGATGCAACAGTTTGTGTTCACTCCTCCTTTGTCTTTAAGGCACAAAGGCCCTGAGGAGAACAGGATCAGACCATGGAATCCTCCTGTCCTCAGCCACTGAACTAGAAAGATGTTCCACCTTCTACAAGGACATCAATACAGAGCTAAGTAGTCAAACCAACAGCAGCTGGCAGTGCTTTTGAGCATCAGCTCCTGGCACCCTCCCCAGTGATGTGCCCATGTCACACTGGGGTTGGTGGTTGGTTTGGTTGTTGCTGAGCAATGGGTTGCTGACTGGGGCAGGGCTGGGCCGCTCAGTGGGGCAGAGCCGTTGCCATGACAACACGGCAGCTGCGAGCAGGCTGCATGGCGAGCTGTGCTGGGCCACATGCAGCCCACAGGCTGTGGGTTGGACATGCCTGCTTTAATGCATTAGCTTTAATGAAGTTAATTAAAAGCATAACTGCAGTAGAATGACACAGTGAAATGAATAAATCCTTCAGGTAGCTTGTCCTGTCCCATAACTATGGGACATTTTTTTTTATGCCCCTGTGGTAATATGGCTGGAGTGAAGAATACCATTGGTTCCAAGTTAGTCTGGTAAAACAAATTTGGACCACTTAGCTAAATATGTCAGATGAAATAATTAGATAAATAAACACAGGCCACATAATAAAATCCATAGACAGCCTGTGTCATGAAAACCCTTAACAGATCCTGTGTATGTGTCACTCTGCTCACCTGTGCTCTTGCAATGCAATGCAAGAGCGTGGGTGTGATGTGGATAACTGAAGCACTACATGGTTGTCTAAAGAATCAATGATTCATTTGTAGTTGCACTTGCAGCTGATTTTTGGTCTAGTATCTAATTGTATGTCCCTCTGTACATATAAAGAATGTTAGTGCCTTATAAAAGCACATTCTGAACTTTTTCCCTTGGCACCCTCACTTCCTGTCACTGAATAAACTATCATTCAGTTAATACCAAAACAATTTCAAACAGTGAATCATATTTCAAAGTTTCTTTGTGAATTAGACAGTGTATCATGACGGAATCTGAAGCCCAGCAGCCAAGTGTGTCACTTGCAATCACAGGGGGAAATGCCTTCACAGGAGTTAATGCAGAGCCTGAAGATTACTGTGGATACAGAGGTGCTCCTCATGAGGACCAATGCCCAGGTTTGTGCCCCCTACAATTAATCTAGGCAGCTTAAGGAACAGCTTAACTGATCTCAGTGGTTTAGAACCAAATGAAAGTAATGCATTTTCAGAGACTTGAGAACCACAGTTAAAGAAGGAAATCATATGTAGAATAACCAACTGCCCAAACAAGATATAGGTATTAAAACTATTAGCTTTCGGTGTTGTCTTTCTTTGAAACATAAACTGCTGTAGGATCTGCCTCAGAAATATAGCTGACCTTGCCTAAGGTTGTGGAAATGACAGACCTTTCTTCTGCTGTCAACTCAGTACAATTTCTACCTTGGATTTGACTTCAGGAGCAGATGCATGATGCTGCCTACCTCCTGCACACACCAGCACACACCAAGCTTGGTGTGCAGGCACTGTGTTAGCAATGCAGCTTTTTGCTGGGCTGCTGACACTGCTGACACTCAGAAAAATAATTTCTGATTTTCAGTCTCTGCATCAAGTGGAGTACTGCTCCTCTTTCACAGGAGCTGAGCTGTTAGAGGTAGGAGACACCAATGACACACTCACTGCAGGAGCCCTGCAGCTTTATAGCCATACGCTGGCCATGTACAACACTGGTGTCATCCCAAATGGATGTGCGATGTCCAGCTGTGTGATACACTACTTTTCCAAGACAATTCACCAGTATTATGGAGGTTTGGTATGCCTCCATTTTGGGGGACAATCACATGCTTGTTGAAAGAAGATATTTTTTTCTGAACATGCTGAAAGTCCAGCCTCAAATATTTGAAGTTGCTATTGCCTTGGCTGCAAAAGATCAAACTATTAAAAACCCTAGTCATGCTAAGCCAGTGCTTTGTAACACGTTTACCTTCTCAGTGTTTATTTTTTCACCAGGTTGTTACTGCTTAGTAGTCTAATTAGGAAAAAACTGCTTGAGTTCTGACTGACTCAAAAGTGCTTTCTCTTTATTATCTCTTTCTTGCTATTTATCTCATGTCTTGTAATTGTTTTACAT
Organism: Penelope pileata; assembly: GCA_013396635.1. NCBI lineage: Eukaryota > Metazoa > Chordata > Aves > Galliformes > Cracidae > Penelope > Penelope pileata. The sequence continues at coordinate 555,131 of WBMW01005542.1, forward strand.
AATAAATAATTGTTGTTGTTTTCCAGAAGGCAAAATAGATATTTTCAAAAATGCTGCTAGCACAAGGACTTTAAAATAGTCTTGGCTATTACTAAAATACCCTAGGCGAACACTGAAAAAAGCAAGCAAAATAATGCCAAGAAAGGTTGGAGATGGCACAAGTTCTACCAAAGCAAACAGAAAAGGAAAAACAAACATCCTCCCCCTGTTTCCCCAGAATGCACATGTAAATTCAATCGCATTTACAAATAAATTTACTTTGGTTATGCTTACACCTTTACATGTGTACTTTACATGAGTGATTGTCAACATTTACTTATGTAAATACCAAAGACCTGTGATTTTGATCTTTGTATATGCAAATATTTACCCTGGAAGTCTTGTAGGAGGATATCACACCTTTGGAACAACCTGCTGACAGTGTTCCCCTCCCACCGATGTGTTACAACCTTGAAAAGGCAAAACAGGCCGAAGGAATACTTGACCATGGGTTTTGGAAGCAGGATGGGGAAGGCACTTCAACATGTCTTGCATCTGTGATGTTGGAGCTAGAAAACTGCACAGCAGAAATTTCAGTGATACTTTTGAGAGTTTATTTGGCATGGAAAGCTCAGAGCTTCCCTGAACTCTTTGCTGGAATAAAATGCTTGAGATAGATAAAAGCTGTATTAGGAATCCTCCATTCAGTTGTGCAAACTGCTAGGGGAGAACTGCTTTTGAATTCCTCATGTTGCCCAGCTTCTTATTGAAAGTGACTTTGAGAAAGGTGGATCTAGCTCTAAAAAGGAACCTAAAACACCATCCAAGGTGTTTTATAAGCCCTCATGCATATGCCATATAATCAAGAAAATAAAAATTCCAGGGAACTTCTCTAGGACAGTATATGTCACGTTTAGTGTGTAGGCTTTTACACATTTGTAGGAAACTATGTACGGTTCATTGAAATACTAGGAAAAGAATTCTACAACAATGTAAAAGGTAACTTTCTTCTGTAATCAAATAAAAGCAATTTCAGTCTTCTCGTATGCAAGTTCAAAAACAGGGAAAGTACACTGTAAAAACTAATTCAGGGTCATTTGCTCAACTTCTGAACCTGGCTTCATGTGTAACATATTTGTTCCAGAATTTCATTTGTTCTTTTATCATCTATATTATTGTATTATTCTCTTTTTCTTTTTTTTTTTTTGCAACTATGGAGATAATGTAATATGAGCTGAGAGACTATGAAGTAAAAAAAGGATGGCATGATCAACAGAAGAAATGGAGAAGACAACAAATTCCTTCTTTCACGAGTTCTTTTCCACTGAAAATTGGTTTTGTACTGCATAAGCATGCTTCCGAAAAGTCACTCTGTGCTCATATTCACTTGTCTGGTTCCTCATCCAGGCAGTCAGCATCTTCCTCCCAGGGCTGGAAGCCTGTTCTGCCATCTTACACTACCTTCCTGTATATTTTATTTTTAAAATCATGAAAATTAAAAATGTTCGTATTTAAAATATTTATCCTAGATTACATTGCCATTTTAGCCCTGAAACAGTATCCTTTCAGGTTAAAGATACGTTTTCAGGTCTACTGCTGTTATTTTAGCCATTGTTTCCAGGGTATTTTAAGGCAGGCTCTGAAGAACATCACAGAAACTGCTAACCTGCAATGATATCTCAGGCAATAGCAGGCTTTTTCCAGGCTTCTAAACAGATGGTAGCCAATCCAAATTCAGCAGTGCTAGCAAGCAACACTCAATAAAACTGTAATTGATGCATATGGTACCTGCTAAGCTATTTAAAAAAGGGCTATGTGGCATTAAAGGGAAATTGTTTAAATGTCCTGATAGAATTGGACCTGGATTTTGGAGCAAATCTATCAGAGAAGTCATCTCCACATCTCTTCAGACTCTCACTAACCACTCTGCTTTCGTGTTACAGCAGCAGAACATTCCTGCCCCGCGTTTTTCAGACACCTTCCAAAGAAGCCATATGTAATGCCATCATAAAGACATGCACAATGTCTTTCAGGCTGTAGCAAGGAGCGAGGCAGAAGCTGACGTGGTTTCTAGTGACTGCAAAGTGAACTGGACACGCAGAAGCTTGTTGTGGCTTTTTTATTCTAAGTTCCTTGCGGTGTGTTTCACAGAAAACACCTCTTTCAGCAGACTACTGTCACTGTAACACAACCTAGCATCACAACTATATTTGTTTGCCTCTTGTGTAAGCAGGAGGAATGGAAAAACACAAGCGTGCAGTTCTCCATGACTATCTGTGTCTGATTAGCCCGCAGCATAGCTTGGGGGAAGGAGTGCTTTACCACATTATGAACCACAGTGAGATTTTAATGGAGAACAGTGAGGTCCAAGCTCATTTGTTAATTTACACAATGGGATGTGGCGCTGAAAATGTTTTTTATTTGTCTCTGCTAAAAAAAGTAGAGATAATTGCAATCTTCTTTGAATAGGTGAGATATTCAAACAATTTGATTTCTTCTCTGAAAATAATCCACCATCAGGTATCAGGGAATTGGTGGATGCATGCCATCCACTAGAAGATACCTTTTTTCAAATGCAGTATAACATGAACACTAAAAATTTTTCCTGAGAAAATGAGTGAAATCCTACAGGTGAGCTCAAATGCATAGGAAACTGATGCTTAAAGGTATGTTTGCCCTGCACAGAACAGTGCTTTGTGGGGTTAACTCCAAGTGAGTCTGCCCCAGCAGGGCAGACTGGTTCAGGCTCAGCACTCTGACTGTGCTTGTTCTGGAATGGCCCTGCTTATGAGGTAGTTCCAGCTCATTGCTATGCATCGGAAAGGCCCAGAGGCATACACACAGCAGCTGAAAAGCAGATGAACAGGGACCGAGAGCCACTGCAGCCGCTTTGCCGAAATTCCTTGAAAGAAACCTCCATACATACAGCTAATCTGAATCATAGTTCTCTGAGTATTAAAATTTCAAGAAGTATGGTGAGTGAGTTGAGAATCAAAATGTGAACTGAAGTGGCAGGATGCCTGTCTATAGTCCTGCTCAAGAAGAAAAGGAGACAATAGCGGTAGTATGAAGGGTGAAGGCTTCATCACAACTCTCTTTGGCCACAGTTGGGTGTTGTGTTACAGGGCAAGGAATTGAAGGATGGCACTGAACAGATATTTATAGGGAACCCCTTCGAGGTGTGAGGGTCTATATGGGAAAAAAGATGAAAATGCTTGTTTATGTATTGGAGAGGTGCCAGAAGTAAAAGTGAGCTGAGTGGGGGTGGGAATTGGCCTCCTCACATTCACACCATGAGAAATTGTAGGCAGAGACAGGCTGTGGTGATTTTGAATGTGAAAATAAGAAGACATTAGAGAAATTCCTAGAAGAGATGATGAAATCTAAATGGTGGACTGGGAAAATAACCCGAGCAACTGATTACCATAGGAACTATGTTTCATTTATCAGAGCTAAATGAAGGAAAAAAAAAAGATGATGCAAAACAATGAGAGACCGAAAGGTTTTTTCTTTTTTCCATGGAGAGATCAGAGCAGCTGTAGCTGAGGAATATCCTTCAGATGGTGTGTGTGAAGTATATAGAATCATAGAATCACATAATCATATACACAACCCAATCTAAAAGGTCTTAGAAACAATCTGAGCTGGTCACCTGAATTACTGGCATGGTGGTGCTGACATTCAGGGTACTGGAGAGAGCACACAGAAGCAGGGTTTGGTAAAAGAATGGAAATCTCTGTTTTAGCCAACCTGAACGGTCAGTGATAACCAGAGATTTGTGAGACAGTTTCCAGAAAACAGGCAAAGGTTTAGATTTGGGATGAGCCTGTAGTAGAAAGAGATCTCCATCTATTTGTCTGTGCCTGGAGTGGAGAGGAAAATTTGTAAGGGATCTGTGTAAAGCACAGCTTCAATCTGAGTTTGTCAATAAAATTGTTGAAATGCTACAAAGATAAGGGAAGAGGATTTAGAGCAGAGCTTGGTAACATCTTCACTAGAGATCCAGAATGAGGGTGGGAAAATCCTCCTCTGAGGACAATAAAGTGGTAGAGAGCTACCACATATTGCCTGTGAGGACAACCGAGAAGGGAAGGAACCACTGACATTGTGTTAAAGCTTTCAAGAGAATACCAAAGAACCAGGGCAGAGTCCTGAGGTGGGACACGAACAGTTTGGGTGGCACCTGAGAGCTGTGGAACTGTAGGGAGAGCTGGACTGAGTGCACAGCAAGCCAGGCATTGAACAGGAAGATTGGGTGAGCAACTGAAGAAACATATAGGACTGGGGCTGGATTCTTCATTTTGTTTTTGTTTTAAGATGGAAAAGGATAAAGTGAGTTTGCCTTTGAGAGAAAAAAGCCAGATGGGACTGAGAGGAAAAGGAAAAAGGTAATTCAGGAGCCAATTTATCTTAACTTGCTTAGAGCAAACTCTTTATAACTTTGGTTTAAAGCCCAGGAGTGCACTTTTTAACTAGAGGATCTCTTCATGATAACTTCAGTGCTGGAGTTTTAAAGGTACAGCTGTTTCAGTAAGTGCTAGAACTTAAAATCTGTTTGGGACACTGCTCTATTTACACTGATGAGTGGTTGACTGCAGCAAGTTTTTGAAGATGGCCTCTGGAGACCGAACGAAGGTATGAGCAAGGGAAGATAAAAGGTTTGGTGAGCATGCAGACAAACTGAGGGGTTCATAACCTTTAATGGGTGTTGTGGTTTAACTTGGCAGGTAGCCCAGCACCACACAGTGGGATGGGTGAGAGTATTGAAAAAACACCAAAGTAGAACTCATGGGTTGAGATAAAAACTATTTACTAACACAGAAAAGGAAGAGGAAAAAAAATAATAGTAATGATGTTATATATATATTTATATACACAAACGCAAAACAAATGATGTTCAAAGCAATTGATCACCACTTGCCGGTCAAGGCCCACCCAGTCCTCAAGGAGCAGCTGCCTGCTCTGCCAGCTCACCACCATTTTTCAAGTTCTTTTCACATAATGTCATGTGGTATGGAATATCAGAATTTCTCTTTGGCCAGTAGGTCAGCTGTTCTGGTTCTGTCCCCTCCCAAATCCTTCTGCCCTTTCAGGCCCCCTCACTGGTAGGTCAAGAAGCTGAGAAACTGAAATGTCTTTGGCTCTGTACAACACTGCTCAACAACAACTTAAAATTTTGGTGTGTTATCAACATTGTTTTCTCCTAAAGTCAAAACAGCATCGTATCAGACACTATGAAGGATAAACCCACTCCATCCCAGCTGAAACCAGGACAATGGGGTCTTAACAGTTCCAGCCTTGTGACAGACTACAATCAACCAGCACCCAGTCTTGTCAAGTGCCAGAATTGTAAATCTCATGAAAAGTTGCACTTTTCCTAATGTGCTCCAGTCCATCCCATTACATTAGAATATCAGTTTTCATTAAAAATATATATCTACATTGTCCTCATATATAGAAAAAAAAGCTTGAAAAATGTCTCCTAAGGATTCCTAAAACAGAAATAAAAAAGAATCATTCATGTACTACTTTCTAGTATCTTGTGATTTTCACACAATGTGTTGGCAAGCCTGTCGACTTGTAATGAAAACTGAGCTAAGGGGACGTTAGGAGCTGGTGTACTTTTAAAGTAAGTTTAAAAATCCGTTGCGTGGCTCCAAAATGTTTAGCAGTCAGATCACGGTAAAGTGCCTGCCACTTGCTGGTTGACTTTATGTTTCCTTCATAGCCTATTCAGCTAAATGGTGGGAGATAGGTCTGCTGAACAATGTGAGAAAATGTGGACAAGAGGAAGCTCTGAGGGCTGACTACTGGTCAAAGAAGCTGAAGCTGGTGCAAGGTGTGCAGTTAGTGCCGAATGAGTTGGATTGTGTGTTCTGAAGCCCCTGCTTTCTCTGAGGCCACCAGTCAAATTGCTGAGCACCACTGTGATTGCATGAGCACCTTTCTCCTCACAGAGTGACAGCAGAGCTATTTCCATCCCCAGCCCATCGCTGCGTTTGCGCTGTGAACCCATCAGAGCTACCTATAAGCTGAACAGCCCACATAACACCTAGCCACAGCAGGAGGGAGTGCAATGTAGGTTAATCACCCCTTATTCATCCTGCTTCCCAAGCAAGGGCTCAGCACATGCTGTGCCTGCTACTGCTGCAGCTCTGCTGTGATCACCTCCTAAACTGCCGACATCAGCACTAGCCCTGAGATCCCTAACGCAGCCCTGCTCCAGGATTTTTGAACTGTAGCATTTGTCTGGCTGTAGAGTTTCAGTGGATGAATCATGATTTGTTCATGGTTAGAATTTTTCTCTCCACCTTTGGATACAGGAAGAAAAGATGAAGCTCCCATACAAAGCTAGCTGCAGTTGTAGCTCAGCTGTGTTAGCATGAGGTCAAGCAAAATCACACACAAGTTGAAGGTCTTCCCAACACACGAGACGTGAAGCAAGGCTTGGTGCCGACGTGGCTGCAGCCAATCTCATTCTTTAATAGGAAAATATACAGAGTTTCTTGTAAAGCAAGGAAATGGTCAAAGTAGAGAAACTAAAACCCGACTGTGCCTAAGTTATTGGTCTGGTTAGCTCGGTTAATTCTGTTACTTGCATGCCTGTACTACCAAAAGGAGACTGACAACAAGATTCTATCTATTACACTTTCATTTAGAAGTTATTATATCCAGGCCACACAGCTACAGGGATTAAACCAACAGAGACAGCAGTGCAGTGATCATGGAGAAGAGAAAGAACGCTATGAGCTGTGTAGGGAACAGGACAAGCAGAGGGATAGACATTGCTAAGCTCACGTACAAGAAGGCCAGATAGCTTTGCTAGGCATAGAGGCTCAGTTTACAGATTGTGGAGAGTTTTAAAGAGTGTGAGTCTGAAGGACTTCAGGCTTGAAAATGAAAATAGTGATGGACATTTTCAGTATCAGTCTTTGCCTTTAGAAATACAGAATTGTCTATAAAAACACAAATTTACTGAAATAGGAAGAGTTGATAGGTATTTTCTCATTTTGGCAAACCTTCCCACAAGATGTAGGAAAGTTATGAAGAAAATGTTCTACATGATCTCTTAACTTGTGGTGTTTATTGGGTCTTTACTCACGTGTCTTCCTCAGGCTTTTGCCTGTTCACTCTGTTGAGGTTCCTAGAAAGTACAGAGTACAGAAGCCTCGGAATTTCCAGGTAGATCAGTATTTTAAGATATTGAATGTTTAATATCTTGAATTTCCACTAGAAAGGAAAGTAGCTTTTCATTTAATTTTGGGATGTCAATTTTTTTCAAAAACCCAACGCCTTTCCTGACAGTGAAATGAAGCCAATTTTGTCTCACAGATCACCGACATGTATGAATACTGAACTGTGTGGCTCCAACAGCACCTGCATTTGCAAGCAGGGCACCAGAAAAACCACAAAATCTATTTATCTTCATTAATACGTAAGCAAAATGAGGGAATGCACCCAGGAATAGGTGCAGTTTGGACCTTTTCCAGGGAAGAAGGGGTGTGTGGACTTCCTACAACCAGCAGATGGACAGCATGAAGCTGGTGAAATCCTGACACGTATGCAAACGTACACTACCTACTGTCCAAGCCTCTGAAGAGTCCTCGCAGAGAGAGAGAGAGAAGGAAATCATTGTGATTTATCATTTGCATTTGTCTTGTGGTGACGAATGATAAATAACAATGTATGCCTGACAAAGGAGTTCAGCTGAGCAACACCCTTCCGTGGAGATGGTGGCAGGGAGAAAAAAGGCTTGCTGTGTTAGCTATAGGATCACTGCTACCTGATGGACATTTAGCAATAGGAATTAAAAAATAAAATAGAATAAAATAAAATAAATAAAATCAGTAGCACCTAATAAGGAAGATTATTTCAAGAGAAATGAAACAAAAAGAAGTGATGCAACTTGCTACCTTCTAGGATGAGACTCATTTAAAACATTAATTCCTGCTCAGTCGAAGGCAGAGACCCCACAAATGTGCTTCGCAGACACACTATTGATTTCTGACCTGCAAATTACTCTCCTTCAAGGAGGGCTCTGCAGAGCGCAGACAGTGGGGGAAGAGGGCTGGAGTAGACTGGGTACTTCTCAGCTGCAATCTGCATAATGTTTAGTATTCAGTGAGCTAAAGCACGCAATGAAAGGGAACTGTCAGCGCAATCTAGAAGATATAAAGAAATGAAGGGGTGAAAAAAAGCCGTATGCTAATAATCCACTCAGTAATTAAGTGAAGATCGCTGCCAAGCGCCACTGCCACTTTCAAAGGGTAATTTGTACAGGAAATCATAGAGTCATTGTCAAATCATTTCAGGATAAAAGGAAAGTCATCAACTAAGATAAGATAAATGCTGGGTGTCTGGCAGCATGTGCCCTAGGAAATGCCTCTGCTTTTTTATATTAAAAAAAAATTGCAAAAGTGGGGCTAGGAAAACTTGACATGTTGAAATGCACATTTACTATTAATAATAGGGGTGATATATGCATAGATGCATTATTAAATAGGTAACTGGAACAAAAAAAAATCATCAAGTGAGCCTGCTAAAGGGGTCTTAACTTTCAACAATGTGGCTTTTAAGTTGAACCTTCAGTAAATCAGAGCATACTTCATCCCACCCCCAAAACAGTCTTTTGTAACTAATATACCTTAAAATTCCTTTCTTCTTAATACTGGGTAATCTGTGAGAAAGGCAGTTTCCTGAAGGAAAAAAACATATTCTAAAGTTTCCCTCCATACTCTGGATGGTTTTCAAACGCATGTTTTCATCATCAATGTGTGCCGATTAAAGACGTGCTTTTGTGAAGGACATGTGCTTGCTGTGACTGCACTGGGATGCACCTAGATATGGTTGCTGGACCAAGCAGTGTTCAATGCGCAAAAGGGGCTTTGGTGGGATGAGACCATGCATAAAGGGCTGACACGGGGATGTCAGGGACTCCCTCTCAGGGGAGGCTGGGATTTCCCTGAGAATGGGATATCACCCTGTATAACAGATGAGGATGAACTCGAAGTCTCTCTGGTGCTGTAGAAAGAAAATAAGAAATTTAAGCATTTTAGTTTGTCATTCCGTGTGCTGAATGTATTTGTCTCAGACTAATGCAGTGCATGGAACATATCTCATAGGTAATTGCATTTATTACTCTTTGTATGTAATGATACATGTACTTACCTAATCTTTTAAGCCACTGTATAAGTGATTTTGACTATATTGTTTTCTTTCACCGCATCTTGAAATGACATAATGAAATTAGACTAATTTCTAATTCATATAATCAATTTTTGTGTAATGATATTTGAATTTTATTAAGTGCATACCCTGTCCTGCACTTGACCTATCACGGGTGTACAATTACAAAGCTGAATTTACGGATCACAAGTAGGTATTCATATTTATCAGAAGTGGAAAAAATCATATTTCATATATTTTTCCAGCTATACTAACTAATCTTGCAAAATGTGAGCAGGAGGCTCCTCAGATGTACACTCGATTTTATTTTGTGCCAATTATTTTGCACCTAATTCAGCAATCCAAACACAGAACCCAGATCTGAGAAACAACACAGACTCCTCGTGGTATTTAGCACAGAAGTCTAACACTCAAACAGCATGAGGGCTTGTTACATTTTGGAGAGAGTTCTGACTTCTTTAAAGCAGTGATAACGTTTCAGCCATCCAGACTTTTTCATCCATGACAGATACAGTATAGATCAAACAGTTTGCATCATAAATAATTCAACTGAAATTTAATAAAAGTTAATAATCTACGATTGAAGTGGCTTTAATTTTACTTTTAACTGTTTCACAACACTGTGAATGAAAAAGCAGACTGGAAGTGGACTCAGACAAGCTCCCATGAATTTTTTAACATGCCACCTTTCACAGAGAATCCATTTCAGTTTGTTTATAAAGTAATCCTTTAAAACTTCTGCCAGAGAGGGAAGAGAGAAATGACCACAGTGAGAACAGAAAAAAAAGCAATGTCCTTCAGATGTACATTTCCTTTCTATTCTTTTCCTCCTCCTGGTTTGTGACATTATTACTCTGTTTTTATTCCTGTACACTTTTATCTTGTCTTATGTGAAATCAGAATTTCGAACATTTTTATGTTTTTAAAATATCTTTTTATTTGGAGCCGAAAGTGTTTCTGAGTCTGCTTTTGATTACTATCTCACTTGCATTGCATTTCAAAGTAAACCCCAATAAAAGGACCTCCAAAATATTCATTGACTATTACACGGTCAAGGTGAGCAAGAATTGGCCTTAGAATATATTATTTCATACAATACAATGTAAAACATAGAATAAAAATCTCTTTACCTTTCTGTTTCAGGGCTATGCATATTTTGATCTGAACAGAGATAGAAGGGGGTTGTATCTGTACTCAGCACAGAACAGCTAATCTCTAGGTATTAAAATAGAAAAAGGGCAGTTGGTGATCCTCTTGCTAACTGAAAGTGGTCTAAAATATAGAGCGGTACAATTACACTGATACCTTGTAACATTCAGCATATTTCCTAAGGAAGATGATGACTGTTCTTTAGCCCTTTCTTCTTTTAGGATTAATTCGTGTGAAGGATTAAGTTGGACTACATTGCTGTTGAGTATATCTATCTATTCTGTACATCTGCATGAAGGGCCCCCCGAAGAAAATAAACTGGAGGTCAGATGGCTGTATTCTCCCACAACAACAGGTGCCCAGCTACCACTGTCTGGTGCACAATATGTTTTCATGGGTAAATGCCAGACATGTAAAAATGCAAGTACAGAGTAAATAGCATTTCAGTGGGGAAAAAAAGCCCCAGAATTAGGCTATACAAAATCGTAGGACCTAGTATTTAAAAGTAGCTCCCAGGCTCAACTGGAAATTTGGCTTCAATTGAATTTTACCAATCAGGAAAATTGAGCTGAAAGTTTATGAGGTGAAATGTTGTATTTCCTGCAATAACAACGATGACTAATTTGTGATTGTATGGCATATCCTAACAGCTGTGATATATGTTGCTTCGAATTCATTTAGTTGTAACAATATTTGTTAATTTTTCCCTTCAGATGCCTGTTGTTGATATTTTCTAAATAAAGCCAAGGAAAAGAAAACGCCAGCATTTTGAAACATGAAGCAATCTGTAAAATTAAAAAAGCTTTCGTTGCCACCCCCCCCCCCCCCCCCCACAAATGTATACCATATGCCAAAGCTACTCCTTAACTCTAACTGACTGTTGTTACTGTAGTAATCAGTCTATGTCAGAGCAATTACTTCAAATCAGCCGTCCCGCTTGTTTCACACCGGCTGCGTCACACTGAGCAGAACAATGCGGCTGACAAGCGGCGCGGCGTCACTGTCCTGTGCACCCTGCCGCATAGAGGGGGACCTGAGGAACGGGGACAGGCCCTGCCCACCCAGGCCTCACCATCTTCGCTGAGGGAGGCTGGGAAGGGAGTGGGATGGGATGGCGGTCCTCCTCCCTGGTCCTTGGTGGGGAGGGGTGGGGAGGGGTGCTGTGGGTTGGTGAGCTTGAAGATGACAACCAAAGGGATGTGAGCAAACCACCACATGTGGCTGGTTCTGTGTGATGGGGAGAACATCACTGAATTAGCAAACCCTGGCAATACTCATCAATGTGCTGGATGTGAGCATGCCAAAAATCATCCCCAAATGCTGCAGGACCTGGAAACTCTCTGAACCCTGTGCTTTAGGGTCCAACTGTACTTGAAACCAATTTGCTCTTGTCCTTAAGAACATGCTTATTGCAAGAGGAAAAAACAAACAAGAAACACACACCCCCCAAATCTGTATCATTTTTTCTAACAATCCCAAGATCATTAATATTTGCTGCTCGCAGAGATTTTCAAACAGGTACTCACATTGCATTTTATTAACAAATAAGCCCCGCTAGAAGGGAAAGCCATACAAAATCAATTGGTAATTGAAAGGATACGTACACATTGATTTGTACATCAGTGATGTACTGCACTAGTTATTGCTGAAAGACATACTATTTAGCGATGAGACTTGTTATACATTTCTTGTTATTTTCTTACCTTTTTATCATTGTAAATTATCTTTTAGGCTAAAAAGAAACACAAAGGTTTATGGAGCCATGAAAAAGCTCACAAATATTTACAGGGGAAAGAGCATAGAACCTACACAGAAAAGAGTAATTCTGAAATTTCAAATCTTCGAGGAATTTCTGTGGCCAAAAACACACAAATGAAAGTCAGAAAAACATTTGGAAAGTCTGACATTACTGTCGAGTTCTCAAAAAGGATTTGTTGCTCTGTTTATTATTTTTACAGTATCTAGTGAGGGGGCATCATGGCTGGAGTGCTTAGGATACAGCAGTCAAAATAAATAAATAAATAAATAAATAATCATCTGACATTTCTTAAAAGGCTTGCTTCCTTCTGAGTGGTGTTGTCTGTTATCAGTCTGCTTCATGCCTTTGACACGTTTGCTCTCATTCAGATCAGTGAAAGCTTTCATTTCCTCAACAGTCCCAAAAGCCAGAATTTGTAGCCTGTATTCAGATTCATTTGAAATCAGTTCTGTACAAAATAATTAGAGAAATAATAAAAAGGTGTTGCAGGTTCTTTCTTTTCCTTAGATCTTTTGACCATAAAATAATGACTGTTTGTGTTGGGGAAGCATTTTAAAGCACATCGTGAGTGCACGTGCATCTTGCATGCATCCTACCTGTACATCACATAGACCTGTAATTGCAGAATCCTAAACATTAATACAAAGGAATACATTTTTTTTCTCTGCAGCAGAAGCATCAATAAAAAAAGCCAATTAGAAGAGATGAATTTTTATTACATGCTGATGATTAAATCTACATTAATCATAAACATCCACAGGCCACCAGCAGGGCTTGTTTAATCATTTTCAGCCATTTGTGTCTCTCTCTAGCTACTATTCTGCTGGATTTTTCTACATTATTTCCATATTTGGTATTGGGATGTTAGAAAGTGAGAGTATACTCCTGGGTAATCAGGATTTCATGCAATATGACTCAGAAAAACATTCACAAAAGAACTCTTCTGAAAGGTTTCTAAACCCATGATTTGATGGGTTGTGCTGTTATGTGGCGTTGTTTAGGGGGCTACTGTGTCATGTGTGGCACTCACTGTATTCGTGGAGGTTATTTCAAACGTTAAATAGCAGTTGAATTGTGTAGAAAGATAACTACATAAATGAGACAAGTATAAAAGACATAATAGAGAACAAAAGGTCACAGAAGCCCTGGGTACAATAACCTGAGGAGGACAAGAAATGACTCCACTAGCAACAGGAGCATTTTTAATGAAATTTGTTTTGAGCACTAACCCAGAAAAAAAGGGATATAACATGTTGTCTCATTGCTAGAAGCAAGTAAATAACATTACAGAAGAGTTGAGACCTAATTGGGAGTTGGAATAATTATAGATGATGATAAGCCAGCCACCAGAGAAATGCAATATTCAAGATGTGTGGTAACAAACACATTGATTAACATAAGTCAGGACAGGGAAGAACACAGCTTAGAAATACAGTATATAATTTATGACCATGGCAAAAATGAATATGAACAATAGATAAATTGAAAAAAAAAATAGAATTTTTTGCTCTGGTTTTATTATTTCACAGGGATTCTACAAAGATAGACGATTTAGTGAATGATTTTTCTTTTAAGCACAAATTATATTGAAACTGAACGCAGCCTCTCCCCTCACCCTTTCTGAATGCTCACAGAAATTTCACAACAGTTTCTAATGGGATATTGAGAAGGTTTTCTGCATACTGTCATATTTCAACTTGCTTGGTGTTGATCTTACTTTTTCTTTTTATAAACAGGCTTTTCTTGTATGAAAAAACGGAGGGGGGAGGAGGTAAGCAGAAGCCATTTTAGTTTTCCCTCAGATAAATTAAGATAGCAAAGATGCTCTTGGGAGATTTCCTATAGAAAAAAAGAAACCAATCCACACCCCCCCCCTCAAAAAAAAAAAAAGGCCAACAACCACTTTCTGGGCTCTTATTCTTAAGTTACTTTTCATTCCTAACAGCTTGACAAAAAGCGTATCTATGTTTTAGAATTTCACAGAATTGTGCATTTTTTCCTTGTCTTGGAAGGATTTAGAGACTGTAGAGCCAGGGAGTATATGGGGTGATCTCATCTGACCTGGGGCTGTACCGTGTTCCCCAACAGGACCCTGCCCAGGATGCTGCTGCAGCCGCAGGGGTGACAGGACAGGTTGTGGCACAGGCAGCAGCTACCCTGTCCCGCAACCTGGAGCTTAATTCCTGCCATGTTGCCCTAAAGATTGAGAAGGAGATGGGAAGGACCCACAGATCCTTAGCTGAAAATCTTGATGCCTCTGACCAGGGACTGTAATTCCTTGAATGCTACAGGATTTCACAGGACTGCATGCCTGTAAACCAGTGCTTCATTTCTCTGGGAACATGGTTCAGACAATAGCACAACGAGTCAGGCATGCAGTGGCTACTGGCCTTTGAAAGACATCAATGGAGACCTTCAAAAAGACTTTTCTGTGATGATTGCACCACCAGGCAATCTCTGCTTATGTCTCCCAGAAGGAAAGCCACCTTATAGTGCTCAGATTTGTAGTGGCAGAGGAGGTGCTCTGTGTTCTAATTTTAAAAAGCCACCCTCATCAGCATGTACTCCATCAGCAGAATATACCATGCCTGAAGTCAGTCAGTGGGAAACTATGGAGTTATACTGCTTATGCTGTGATTTTCTGTGCTCCCAACTGGTCATCTCCGAATTTCTGAAGTACCTCTGTGTACGTATATCATCAAAATATTAACTGAAAACACCATTAAAGGCAACATGGCTCATTGACCACATACCATGACTTTGCTGTCAAACAGTTATTTGTAGACCACACTTTGAGAACCACTCAGTGAAGCTGTCTAAAATGAAGTGTGGAAAACATTGTAAGAAACAAAGCCAAGGAAATAATATATTGGCAAGGAAATGGAATCTAGCCTGACTTTCTTCCATCTAGGAACTGCAGAGATATATGATAGCTCTATCAATTGTAATGTCAGTCTAAGTCAGAATATATGGCCAAGCACAAAGAAATAATTAGAGAACTGTCACAGCAGGCAAAAAGAAGGTATAAGGAATAGCAAATGAAGCTAAGCTGAGATAGATATAAAATGTCGAGAGCCATGAGAAAAGTGAAAGATGAAAGATATCAGTCAGCCCAACAACATGAATGCAATGTAAAGCAGAACAGCTTTTAGTTAAGGTAGATCTCAGTTTCTTAACATTCTGTGAAGAAAGATTTGCAAAAGAATGGAGTAATGTGTGAAAATAAGAAACAGAAGGAGCAGAAGGAAGACAATATGGTAACACATGGTTACAGTTCCAAGACTTGAGAATATATTTCTTGTACTATATCCCTTTATGTTAAAATGCATTCTGTTTATTCTGGCTCAGAGGCTCAGCTGGTACCATAGTGTAACACCCCACCACATGGTAGACCTAAGCTCAGGAGCAAGCTTGGGCCAACAGAGCTTGGGACTGTCATGAAGGGGATGCTTTTAGCTTCAGCATTGGCTGATGCTGCCCAGGGAAGGGACAGAGCTGTGTGTTTATCAGGGCATAGCACAAAGGAGGGAAAATAGCATGCAAAGTGGGAGAAGATGTATCTCAGAAGAGTAAATGGGCAAAAATGCAGATTTCACACAAGTCTTACTTTCCTAGGCAAGTGAGAACATCCTTTGGTCATATTTTTCTGCAAGATTGATAGAAGAGGCTGGCTGTAATACTCTAAATATTACTCTTCAACATAAATTTTATTTGCTTCATGAACATTTCACTCATTAGTATGGCTATAGAAAGTGAACCAAGATGAACAGCAAGACTGCTAATGTTACAGCTAGAACAGCAGCTAGTTGTATGAGAGTAAATGCTATAAACAGTGATCTTACAGATCGTCCTGTAACTTAGACGTGATTAAGTATGAGGGCTGCATCCACTCCCTGCTGGAGCCATGCTGTTTTCTGAGTTTTAACATAAGTTGGAAGACGACATAAAAGATATATCCACTGATTCCAGACATCCTGAAGCTAGTTTGCAGAAAGCTCACTTGAAACATTTATTAGCTTTCAGAATTAAAAAGTGGGATTTATATGTCTTCATTCATCTGTCAATCTGTCAATGCATCAGTAACTTTAGATACTGAATCCAGAGTGAGGATTCTTTCTCCTCCTGGACAGAACAGTGAATTCAATTATATCAGGTGTTTGATTTGCTGGTGATTAATCTCAGGTGAGATGAAGCCAACCCAAAAAAAGAGAATTGAGATCTTAGCTTCATGTATCTGATACCACCTGCTTCCACGTCTCTTAAGCATACCAACTACTGCAGTCAGAGAGGAATCAAACTGATTTATTCTGGCTCTCTCAATAGCAGTGACACATTGATAATGAAGAGCAAGTGGTTTCCCTCAGTAATGTTCATTCCTTGGTCTGCACTATGGTACTGCAACCTGACGAATATTTTGAAACAAATCTTGCACGGGCAGTATGGTTCTGAATTGTAAGCTGCTCTTTTAAAAGCAGCTCAGTACCCCGCACATTACCCAGTAGCTTTTGATTTGTTCTAGGCGTGTGTTTAAGACACAGTGTTCATACATATAAATAAACATTATTCCAAAAATACTTCTAATCACAGCTGCAAGATTACAGGACTTTTCATCAACAAATTCTCCTGAAGAAATGATCACACAAAACATTGTCTTTCAGAAGCAAACTGTAACTATTTCAGAAATTGCTTATTCCTCCCTCCCCAAACTTGAAAATATTGAATGGATATCTGTGAGTTTTTCCTGAAAACAGTCTCTGTTGTACATATTTGAATAAGAAAATCATGGCAAAGGTCATAAAGGAAAAAAAAAGGAAGAAGATTATAATTAAGAAAGATTTAATTCTACACACAGTTAAGTTTGATCAGATCTGGGAAATAGGTACTTTTCGCCTGACAAAGATGGGTACGTTTGCTTTGCCAGATCTGGGACAATGCATCTTTAAGACACTGTGCCATTTCTTTTAAGCACTACTTCAAAAATGTGGGAGGAGGGAGCATCTAAAGCAAAATTGCAAATGCAACTTTTGATTGTTATGATTTATTTTTAATTATCCTTTTCTCCTTTTGTCTTAATTGGACAGAGCCAGTCTAAACTTGTTCTGTGCAATTAAGAGCAGTTACATGCATAGAAAATTGAGACCTATTTTAAATCTCATTTGGACTGACTCATAGTTCAGCTTGCTACAAGAAAATTAGAGCAAGAAAATATATTTAAAAAGCTAATGAGCTTTAGTAAAAATATACTCAACAAAATGATGTGCTGGGAAATTTTACATGTTCACTTAAAACTATCAGACTGTGGATTGGAGGAAAAGCATTTAGCTCTTACTAGACTTTCATAGGGGACATCTAGGAACATGTTATTGAATTCTCTTAAAAAATGTTCTGAAGTTTGAGCTATTTATTTCCAAGGCAACTAAACAAATATTTTCCAAATAACTCATACATGTGTCTCAGACGGAGGCTAATTCTGTACTTGTTAATTTCCTACCTCTCACAAGCACAATTGGCACCCAGTGTACACAGCAATGCACTTTCCAATAGTTAAGGTAACAAAAACGCTGTAAGGTGAAGGCTGTGCTAAAGCACCTGCATAATGCCCATTAGTGTTAATAGGGGCTTGGGAGAACATAACCAATACCTCCATAAAAGGCTTCATGCAGCTTGGAATAAATGTGCAAAACAATAATAAATTAGTGAACCAGTGTGAGAATAATCGTTTGAAATGAACCCAAATCCAAATATTGGAAATTTCTGGGGTTTCATCTTACACATGGGACTCATTCTTAGATGCTTTGTCTAAGGGGCTTGGAAAGGGGAAAAAGTGCCTGAGAAATTGTATGTCCTCTCGTGGCTGCTTGAATGCAGCTGGTGGCTGGGACATGAGAGAAATTGCATCCATGAGGAGCAGTCATGAAGAAATTATGCCTGCTTGACATAAAAAACATCTTCTGACTCCTGGTCCCTGTCCTTCCCTCCCTTCCCTGCTTCAGATGTTGCATATACTAATGGAAATCCAAACAAAACTATTCAGAGCTATGTATGTATTTGAAGGCTGAATCGCATTTCTTCAGAGAGAATCCCATGGCACAACCCTTTGCTCATGATTCCTACAGATTCTTTCTAGAGACTTAAAAAAATTGAGTGTACTTTTTTTTTTTTTTAAATATTACTTTGTACCACTGAGCATCTTTGTCTCCAGCAAGAAATAGTGGTAGGAACACACAGCAAAGCAAGATTTACTGCTTGTCCATTAAAAAAACAATCTCCAAAAACCAGGACCCTTAAACAATTTGAAGCTGTTTGGTAAAAGTACTTGTTTGTTTTAAACACTTTCTCATCTCTGAACTCTCCTTGCTTTATGGCCTTTTTGCCAAAGCACTGTGCTGAAGTCCAGTTGACAGAGCGACCTTGTTCATAAAAGTGTGAATTTCCATCAAGTCAGCTGAAATGTGAACTTGAACAATGGGGAGTTGGCTCCTCTCCAGTCCTAAATATAGCTATGTGAGAGCTCTCTGAAACCGACCAAGCCATCAGCACCACTCTTAAAGAAATGTAAGGCCTGAAATACTTAAGAGTTCCTCAGTTTGTCTTATTAATTTCTTGTCCTCCCACAGCTTTGAGACTCTCTGTAACAATTTAGACCCTGCATATGAACAGTTTACAGCCAGTTTTTAATGCTGGGATTCTCTGTACATCTCCAGGACATCTTCCCCTCTGCAAGAAGGTCTTCCCTGTGCCCGGAGAGTCATAACAGTGGTGGAATGAAATTTCAATGGGGTGGTAAAATAGCCAATAAGAGAGCTGCTAGGGCTTGGCAGTATTGATGTCCCTTGGCACAACTTGTTGGCTGGTGTCCGAGCCAACCAGCTTTTGAAATGCAGCCTCCAGCTAGCAGTGAGAGGAGTCCCAGTGGAGGCCCAAAACAGATGGGGTGTCAGCAGCCTCCAGGGAGCATCTTCCTGTGGTGATGGGAATGAGCTCCTCACCCCAGGCATGCTCTGGAAGAAAACCTATGGGGATGCTAATGGGTTGCCTCAGTCTGCCTCTTCCATGTTGATGGAAGCATGTGCTGTAATGAACTTCTATTGATTTTTAACACAGTGACTGTTTCTGTCTGGCTGTTGTCTTTGTAATCACTGGAACTGTGAACCCAAGGAGTCTGAGTGGGTTTCTGGCCCAGATGCCTTGAGGATGTTGCTCACTCCTTCTCACTCAGCACTTCAGAAGACTTAGGCAGACGGTGTTCCCACATTCAGAGATCAGATCTGATGCCTGAGAGAGGCAATGTGAATATCGGTTGGATCTCTGGGAAAGACCGTATGGTCCCCAAAGATCCTGAAAGCCAAAGGAAGGTTAGGCAGTCCCATTTCTGTGAGGGTGGTGGAGAGTCTGTGCCTTTGTAATGGCATGGAGAGCCTCAACACAGAGCAAGGCTGACACTTGTCCCAGTAAAGTGAGAACTGAGAGTCCATAGGCAAGGGCTGGTGAGCAGCCCACACTAGAGCTCTGCCAGGGGACATGGCACTCACCCACAATGCCTTTTGACCCTCCAGCCAGATATCTTCCTTCAGCTTTCAGCTTCTCTCGCTCTTCTCAAGGCTGGCAGAGATTAAATAAAGAATACCCAGCTCTTCAGTGCTTTCTCATGTTGTTTTGGCTTGGTCTGTCCCCTGCCTTCCCACTGAAGGATCTACAATGAAGACGGTGCAGTGCAGACATGGCCATTCTGCTGCCAGGGACTTGAAGGAGTTCCACACACTGTCTTCAAGCTTGGGATTTAAGTTTCAGACAAGGATTTCAATATACCTCATGCCTAGTTCACAAGAGAACAGAACCACATGCAGATATGTACAGAAATGGGCTCCCATGGACAGATTAATAATAAAAGACATCATGACTATTGTACATATACAATAAGAAATACTCTATAAGAAAAAAAATAGCTCAGGAATAGCTTTCAGAACAACAAAGTTTTTTCAGACAGTAGGGTACACATTTCTTGGGATGGTGGATGATTATAGGACGAGGAAATGAGAGTGGCGACAGGCGAGGCTTCAGCCCCTGGAGCCCTCCGCTGGGCTGCAGAGCTGAGGTGAAGAGGTCGCGTGATGCTCCCTCAGCACCCTGCCAGCTACTCCTGCTGTCACCCCAAAACAAGGCTTCCAAGCAACCTGATTCTTATTCATGTCTTACATTTAAGGGAAACAGGAAAGATAAGGAAGGAAAGGAAAATGGAGAGAATGAAGAGCATATAAGATACAGCTCCAATTCTCAGGCTCTGTCTCTTATCGGTATCTTTGTGGAAGGATTCATTCTTATGTGCTAACGAAAGAGAGAAAGCATATTTCAGGGTATGCGCTGTAGAGGGGACATTTCTGAAGCAGAACTCAGATTCTCAGAGTGAAAAACAATATTTTGCTTTTAAACTAAGTATCTCTCTTCTCAGTTCATTTAAATTCTTCATTTAGATTCTGACCTTAATTCTTCAGGTTAGGCAGGCTGCTCTGGGCCGGGAGATTTATACACAAAAAGGCTCCAGCTTGAAGTCAACAAATAGACCATACCACAATGTTGACATCGCCAAACAGACATTTTGCCTGTGGCTGAGTGAGAATGTGATCTTGGGATATTAATACTTAGTGTGTTAATTATGTTATGAACTTAGCAAGTTCCTAAAATTTTAGGAACAGAGGAATTTAGGATGAGATACCAGAGTAAACAATTCTACCAAACTTTGCAAAAAATGAATAACTGTATCTCAAAATCTGTTTGGAATTGTTCTTGTCCTATTTCCCAGAGAAAGCTGTTTCAGAATCGCATTGCTTTTATTGTTAGATATTTTCCTATTTCCAGTCTAAATTTATCCTTGGCTAGATTATATCTGTTTTGGGTCTAACACTGTTCTTTCTTTAAACAGTTCTTATCCCTGCCTGATGCTTATTCCATAGTAAATGCAATCCCGTCTCCTTTCAAGACTGTGTTTTGATAGGCTGACAAACTAAATATTTTAGCTCCTCTTCTTTGAGATAGACTTTTCTTTCTCACCACTATCCCCAGAGCTGTGTTCTGAAAGAGTTCCAGTCAGGGCACATCCATCTTGCACATGGAGGGCTAGCACAAACATGCTTTATTTCATAAGAATTCATGCTGGTGCCTTGTACAAGGGCACATACACTTTCCTATCTCCGGTGGAAATACTTCACCTGACACATGTAGGATCTCACTTGCATTTTTCCCCAAGTGCAGCAGTTCCTCTTCTTCCTCCCTCTTTGTTTCAACTGATGAACTCCAGATTGTAGCAGGAAAATTAATAAATCTGGGATTCTAGTTTCATTAACACTGAAATTAAAAATGAACCCTTTCATTTGATTATTTTAACTTCTTTCTTCTTTGGGAAATTACATGATTTCTTTCTTCATACCTCTGATACTGTGCTGTCCATCCTGACAGTCTGTCTGCAAAGTCTTCTTGAGATGAAGTTGACCCAAATACTGCTTCCTTTTGGAGAAGCCAGTTCTAGGCATGGTCCAGTCCAGCTGAGCTCTTTCTGTCGAAACTTCATATAATCTCAGCTGTTGGTATGCTCTGATCAACAGAGTTAACAGCTGGAGCCAGATCTCATCACATTTCTTCAATTTTTTTTTTTTTTTAACTAGATAGCCTTTTTCATGTAGAGTGTAAGATAATATGGGCAGAAACCAAACTTTTTAAAAGAGATTTTACTGTGCTTCACAATCCATGCTCTGATTCATTCTGGAAACTATAAAATCCCAAGTAGAGGAAACCAACTGAGAATATTAAACAAAATATTTTTAGCTAATTTAAATTTAAAACCATACTAAATTTAAGCACTATTTATATATTCAGGGATTTGATCTATGATAGTATGCAATGATCTGTATCTTCTGGACTTAAGAATCTTGGCTTCCCATGAGATGCTTTCTACAAAGGAGATGCCTTCCCTGAGCTGAGATGTGAACTACATCTGAAAATGGATGAAAACAGGAGTGACAGTTTCATCAAAAATCCAAAATGCCAATGGCTTTGTTTTTAAGTGTAGGATACATTTTAAAAATAACACTAATTACAAATTTTTAAAAACGCTGGAAATTGTTATCAGTATGGGTTTAGTGTCATTAAGGTCTATTTAATTCTTCAGGCTTTTTAAATGAGTTCTTAAATTTCCAAGATTTGTAGTGGATTTTCTGTGTCTGTTTGAATCCTGAGAGTGATCATACATATATACACTTTGCAAGGCTGTTATCGTTATGGCAACTCTGAGACATCCTGAGCACCCAAGTGTCTCACTGGCATCCGGCTGTAATGAAGCTGTTTGAAATGCAGACTTTCTCCCATATGAGTACAAAGCCAGTCTCAGATTATGATCTCTTAGTAAAAATAAAACAAAACAAAACAAAATAAATGACAAAAAAACCCTAACAACAACAGCAACAAAATAGAACATCAGTGGAGATCTCTACTTTCTGCTTGTAAGGGATATCCTATAATAATTCTGACACAGCATTTTTCCCCCCTTCAAGTTAGGTATATTGCCAGTACAAACTTTAGCAAAAGATGGAAGACATTTGTTTCAGGATCAAAGGTCTTTATTTTTCATTCAAAAAATACTCCCCTTTGAACTCACTGATACAATTATGTTGTACCTGCGGCTTCTGCCTCTGCCAAGCCATGGAGACAATAGCAAAAGGTATTTCAACCTTTCATACGCAGCTACCAGAGGAGAAGAATATTTAGCTGAGAGACAAGAAAGCTATTTTATTGTGTTACGTAGGGGTAGAAAGACAAAGAATTTACTGTACATTCACCCAGCTGTAGTTACAGAGGCTGACACAGAGTATACATTGCACTGAAAACACTACAACAGCACTTTTAGATGACAGTTAATGGTTTTGGAGAATTTCACAAGCACGAGAATTGGAACACAGGGTATAAATGAGCCTGTATACAGTTACTCAGCTGCGTTAGGAGCACGTGAATTTGGTATCATGCAGGTCAAAATGCTAGCAGAGAAATTTGTTCTGTATATTCAGGAACAATTGCAATTTAAAAGAAGTGGCCCCAGATAGATCACTGGAAATTGCTCACAGCCCACGGTCAAAGCTGGGAAAGGTTAGAGGGCAGGAAGATTTACCTCAGCATTTTGCACAAGTACTTTTGCTCTTTGCTAGCTCCAATTCACCAAAGAACTACGCTGTTCACTGTTTTTGTTTTCAGCCAGGATGACAGGAACATATTTGCAGTTTACAGCAGGTGCCCAGCCAAGTCAACAAAGTGCAAACTAGGCAGTAAAAAATAATATATAAAAAAGGTCACTTTGCCAGGGTATGCCGCTCCAGCAAGTTTCAGTGTCTTACAGTGAGAATGTCGGAATCCAGTGACCTGAGTGATACTTTGCTCGCCACACCGTTAGTGAAAGCGTTGTGTTGTCTCCTGCTAATGCAAGCAAAGACTTTTTGTATGCTAGTCAGCTTTTGTCTGGACAATCATTACTACACCTGTTCCTTTGAAAAAGAAGAAAATTCTGCCTATTCATTCAGAACCTCCAAGTGGACACTTTTGTGCTTGTGACAAAAAGTCATTCTTCTTGGTACGCTTTTCTGAATCAGCCCCAGTGTCTTGTCCCCTTGCTGAAGGGTCTCATGACATGTGTCCACTGGATATCTTGGCAATAGTAGGGGCCTGACTTCTGTCTTCATACTCCCTCAGATCACCTGGACTTCAGTATCTTCCTACCGAGGATCAAGGAGGCAGAATTAAATATCCTCTAATTACCTGCACACGACACCATCATGGGAAAAACAGCTCTGGTGAAAATGTGAGTGCACTTCAACAGTTATTTTGAACCAAAATTTATAGCGTAAAGTCAGGCACTGAGTGCACTAAAGTGCCTTAATTGCCTACTGCCTTTGCAGCCTCAAGTGGGACATCATTGCACATTCTCTGCTGTGAGCTCATGTAGGCACACAGGTAGATGGGTCAAGGAACTCATCTTGCTGAAGACAAACTAGGGAAAAATAATGTAAGATTATTGTTCACCTGGATCAATCTCCATTCTTTGCACGTCAGCATAAGGATGCCGGCATCCATACCAGCATAAGGGACGAGGCACAGCTGTGCAGTCCTGAGAACAATGTGACCAGCCATTTGTTTTGGTGGTGCACACAAGAGCCTGGCATTTAGCTCCTGATCTCATGCAAAAGCAGGAAGAAGGAGCCCTGGCAGCTTCTAGACACAATTACAGAACCGTAAGTCCTATCAGTGTGTATGTTAAGAGGTTCAGCCATTACTAGCTAGCCATACAACCGTTGGCAGAAGTGCAAAAAAAATGCCATTCTGAATAGTATGTATGTACTTCTTTAGCAAAAAAAAAAAAGCTTATATCATTATGACAGCACTGGTTATCATATGATGAATCTAGGACAGTGCCCACATTAAAATAAAGCCTATAAAACTCTTTCATATAACATCAGAAATGTATTACCCCTATTTACTACTTCTGTATGGTGTGTGGATGTTAAATCCTAGGAAATACACAGCAATGTGGACAAGATTGACATTCTCAGACACTGCCACATTTGAACCAAACTGGGGCATTGCAGGATTTGGAGCCCTTACTAAGGATGACCTCATTGTAACAGGTGGATTTATGGGAGACGAAGAAAGATTTGCCCTTATAGAGAAGGTGTTCATCCCAGTTGTGGAAGAAAGAGGACAGCACTACACAGAAAGTGTTTGGTACTGTGCCAGACACTGCTCTTACCTGCTATTTTCAGACGGATTTCCTAAGAAATGACACGTATGGAGTCATGCTGTGTGCTGGTCCGCCTTTCTAACTGCTGACTCCACTGAGTCAATTTCAGACAAATTTGATACAGGTCTGAGGTGGCAAATATAGCAAGATCAAATAAGTTTCATAAAAACTTATATATAAATAAAACAAATATAAAGTTACACAAGAAAAAGGACCTATTAGAGCCTCTGCTAAAGGAAAAGTTGCAGAGTGAACTACCTGTACTTGGTATCAAATAATTTACATAGCATATATTACAAAACTCAAACATAGGAGAAGCTTAAACTGGACTTTGTGTCCTTGTAAGTATTAGATCCTGCCCTGCACACAAGCATCAAAAAGAAGCTTCATTAATTTTGCATCTCTTGGGATTACTTGTTTCTGTCATATCAGATTCCTTTAAGGCATTGTCCATCCACTGAGAAAGTGATTGGGAAAGGGTTTCTCTTCTGAGTAATTTCTAAATTATTCTTCTAAAGATTCCCATGGGTGAAGTAAGTAACATGTTGCTGAAAGAGTGGGATTGAATGATAAAAAGCTGAGACATTGCTGTGCACTTTACCTCTTGTCGGTAACCCTGTAAGGAT
This sequence comes from Penelope pileata, assembly GCA_013396635.1. Classification (NCBI taxonomy): domain Eukaryota; kingdom Metazoa; phylum Chordata; class Aves; order Galliformes; family Cracidae; genus Penelope; species Penelope pileata. The sequence continues at coordinate 580,605 of WBMW01005542.1, forward strand.
GAACACCTAAGGAGGGAATAGTCTTAGTAGCCATATGTAAAAGGTAAGGCAGAGCAAACCTACAAAAAGAAAAGATGCAGACTGACTGGAAGGCAGATAAGGAAGAAAGGGCCTTTCCTCTTTAAAGCAGAAATGTTTATACAGCACAGTTAGAGAAGGTGAGGTACAGGTAGTGAAACTGGAGTCCTTGTCTAAGAAGTATAAGGGGGTGTGTAAGACAATAAATAAACTCCTAGTGCTCGTACAGAAGGCTGATAAAATTCACATTCACTGGCTTTTCAGTGCACAGCACAGGATATATATATATATGTGTACAGCCATGACTGCACCGTGTCTGGGTTGACAGACAGCTTTGCTTTCCCAGCCATGTGCCCTCCCTACCCATTTTAGCCCGCACTTGTTTCCTACGAGTGCCTTGGGCCATCTCATACCATCATAACCTCCCACTGCAAAATGCCTTCTCTCTAGTCCATCTATTAGAGCCTATCTGAAGTTCATCTATTTACTAAGTTTTACAGTGTGCCCCGAAGGCCCACTGACTCAGACATCCTTGGAATGGAAATGAGGAAGGGATTTCAAACCCTGGACCTTCAGCAAGGGTGCTGTGGCACCCAGGCATTTAAATTGTGATTCTAGTACCTCAGTGATCTCAGTGGCTGATGGAAAACAGGAGAACAGGGGCAGTTCATTCACAACAAGCAGCTAACAGTTGAGCCAGTTTGAGGCATATTTTAATTTTTAATTAAATTTTTTTCTTACTCCAGAATTTAAACTGCACTTGTGCCTCCTGGAAACATTATAGAAGGAAGGAGAGAAAAAAATAATAGAGACATTCATTTTTTTTTTTTTTCATTAATTAACCATCTGGGACTGAACTCTGCAAAATTCCGATATAAAAATACATTTTTTAGCACTTTAAACTAGCACAGTTTCCTTTGATGACAGGAGACCAGAGTTCATTTAAAGCTATAGCATTTTTTCCCACTTATTTTATGGGCTCTTGAATATGGGTCTTGACATTTTTGCAAAGATACCTAGTTACAAGTGGTACGTAGGCAAAATCTCACCTTCCTCCATGCTAAGGCTGCTGACCACTTTTGATAACACATTTCGTAGTGACTTTTGTTGTCAAAAGGTTAGGTTTCATTTCCAGGTTACGTCTACGTTTCCCACACAGTCCCTGTGTGGCCCCACAGATCTTCTGATACTTGTGCTTCAGTTCCAGTTACCCAAAGGCAACATCAGTGGAGTCAGCTGCTAAGAAGGGACATCTCCATTTCCACTAGCTCCTAGGCATCCATCTAAAAACAGAGTAAATTGCTGTTGAAACAATCCTGCTTCTTCCTATTAGCTACAGAGAGAATGTAGGTAACTGACTTACAGACTTGACTTTAAACAGCTGAAGTTAACTCATGTGCATCCATTTTCACTAAATTGGGTAAAGCTTTAAAAACCACAAAGGAACCCTGAGATATTTAGGCTCATAACAGAACACGTTCATGTTGGTGCGTGTGATGCTAAATGTTCCTGCCTGGTTACAAAACTGAGGCCTTCCTACCGGTGATTGACCACTGTTCTCAGTAGCCCAAAACAACTATGATTTTCCTATCCTGTTGTGGAAGTTTTCCTCTTAAAACTGAAAGTCAAGTTTGTTGAAAATGTTGAACTTGTCCATGTCAAATAACATTTTCAGCCTTTTCTTTGAGGTACTTGAGGATGCTCATACTAGGAACCTGGAAACTGGGTAAAAGTAGAGCTCACAGAGAGACACATTTTGTTCAAAGTCTACAGAGAACCAGGAAATGCACAAATGATGAAAATGGATAATGGAGAGAGTCAGGAGGAGGAGAAAAGCAAAACAGATCCAAGGATGAACCAAAGTGGGCATAGAGGATCATTTGGCAATGTGATGACAGTAGGATCTATATCTTCTTGAGCAGACTTTTTTCTAAAGACTCAGATGTAAGGCAAGAGTCCTGAATTTCGCTATTCATCTGCCACCGGTATTAGTGAAACTCATGGCTGAAGTTTGCTTCCCTTACAGTGCTGCTTCCCAGAGACCAGCAACACACTGCTTCCGTAAGTTTATCCCTTGGTCCAGAGGTCAGGGGTATTCCCAGTCCTAGTGATGTACAGCAGACAGAGGAGACACACTGCCTGTCAGAAACAGGGCTTCTAATTTTTTATATGCTATGCTACAAACCTAAGAAATTATACATTTGCTAACTGATCTATAAAGTAAAAATTGCAATATAGAGTGAACAAACATTAGGAAATGCTGGGCTTCAAGTCATCTTCCTGAAATCATCTGTTTTATTCACTAAACACCTTGGTTTTGTACCACATGATTCAGGGAATCTATTAAAAATAATGACCTTCGCAGCTGATGTCTCCCAAACACACCTATCTTGAGCGCTGAATGGGGCAAGGGTCCAGCAGAAAAAAAGCAACATTTGAACACATTCTGTAGCACCACATCATATTCAATTGCAGGCATACTTTAAATCAAGAATAAAAAATACATTCTAAAGTGAAGGAAGGCTCTCAACATTTTTCCCAAGAAAAACAGTGACTCAAATCTGGAGACTGTTTTTTTCCTTCCTGACTATTTATAAAGGGTCTGAGAATGGATTCTTTTTTGGTGTTTTCCAATTTATAGGTTTATGCTGAACTTAAGAAAGAAAAACAACAACAAAATAGCAGCAAACAGTGACTGAAATATTTTTCTAGTTTATTTGCACATCTCCATATTAAAAAAAGTGGGAATTTTAAGTTCTTTCTAATTTAGCATTCATGTGCCTTACTTCTTCAGCAGAAACAATACACACATCATGGGACTTTGCATTTTTTTCTGACATTGGCTAGTAATTTACTCATGAGAATCATCCCACTCTAGACACTGTGATTGTTCGCATAAGCATTGCTTAGCAAAAGGAGGGCAGAGTTGGATCCTCCTGGGGTCCAGTTCTGTGTAGTTATAGAATCAGTGAAACATGTGATGGATATATGGGAGTGGGAACGGAGAAAGCAAAACGAGTTTGTGACTTGAAAAAAAGAGCATGTTTGATTATCTTTGGTCTCCAGTGTGCTTTCTCTCCATATCTGCAGAAGAGAGAATATTCTCTGGCAGCTATCATTTATTATTTATTTTTTATGCTTTAATTATTTGTGGAAATCCTTGCCTTCTGCTTGTTCAACCAGCTCCTCTGACAGTAAAGTTTACACATTAAGATGTGGGAGGTGAAGCTGTGGTTCAGTGGAAAGAAGGAAGGAAGAAGTATTGCTTTGACTGCTGGTGATGTAATATTGACCATCTGCAATTTTTATGCTTTAATCTGCTTCTATATGTTTTTGAAATGAAAACCTACACAGATGATGACTGATTTCTTATCTGACTATTTCCATTACTTTCTGAGCTGTTTTATTTGGGCTTTCATGCTACTGATATAACATTTTTATGTTTAAATTTAAGGTTTGGATTAGAGCCAAAGTATTTTACTTTTTATCCAAACTGTGTTCATTCTTCTCTAAAACTTTGTAGCTCCCATTCCTCCCATTCCCTTCTCATCCCCGCATTTCTCTATTTCTTTGTCCCTTCTTTGCCTCCAGACAGCTCTTTCTAACCCATTATTCAAATTTTCTTGGATGCTTTTAATTTTTCCACCTGGCAATTTTGCCTGGGTGGAGTTTAAAGATTTTGGACAATTGACAGGGATTTCTGGACATCTGGTAATCCATTTGGAACAGGATGTGAAACCTTATACATGTCCCTGCCCACATGCAGATGATGCCTACAGCACATGTAGAGGCAATTGCACAGATCCCAGCAGTGCTGGCCTGGGGAGTCATGTGCTACAGAGGTGGTCCCAAGATGGATGGTAATTCCACCGCTTGAGAAAATCAGAGCATGAGTCTGCTGAGTGTGCACCAGTGCTGCTGATTTCATGCACAAATGCAGTAGTGCCTGCCCAAACAGGATGGGGTGTTGCACAGTCAACCCAATTTCTTCTTTCAACTACTTCTTCGCTTCTCCACCTCTTACACTGTTCTCACCTTTCGTGTTCTGTGTTTAGCAACACAAATTTGGGAGTTGATGCCTCTTTCTGCTCCCCTTGAAAAGAGATGAAGTAACAAGTTTGGAGGCAGCTGAGAGCTCAGGATCTTCCGACACAACTCTTCAGACCTGGAGGGATGTGTGGTGCTGAGTGATATTTGGGCTAATTCTTTCCCCCAGTTCCTTTCAGAGCTGATTAATCTCATATGATAATCACTACTAGCATTAATTCCTATCCTTGATTCTAAAAAGGATTCAGGTGATATTGAAACCAAGTGAGTGTTAAATACCTACAATAAACTTAGACTCTTGGCTTTAGTACTTACAGTCCCTCAGTCTCCATGGGCTTTACAAGTGAGGTAAACTTTGAAGCTGGGAAAATAGAGGACACTAGATGAAACTCTTTCACAGGTATCACCTAGCAAGATGAACTCTCTATAATCCCACACAAAATGCTATATTTTCAAGCATGCTGTTACTGTTTCTCTTGCCTCCTCCATTCCAAAAACTTCCTCTGTGGGAATGCTCTTCAAACTTGTGCGTCAGAAATCTCTGCTGATAGACGCTTGGTGGTTTCTCTCTCACAACTAACCCTAAAATCAGAGCTGCTTATGACAGTGAGGAACAGCACAAAGAAAACTAAGTGCTTCCTTAGGACAGAGCACAAGCCAGTATTCTGGTAAAGCAACCTTTTATTTTGGTATTGTACATTTGATGTCTGAAAACTCAAACCCAATGACTTAAATAAATTTTGTGGACACTGCCAGGAAGTGTTCTAGATACAGTAATAGTACATGGAAAATCAATATTTATTATCATTTTAACTGAAAAATTAAAAAGATTTGCCATAAAATTCAAGTGCTTTGCAACATTTTACATGTTCAGAGCATGCCTTCTAGGGTACTATTAATATAGTTTGTCAAGTGCATGATACACTGTTTATGCAATTACAGAGATGTAGCCAAATCTTTTATCTCTCTCCCTTCCCCACAAGTGAGGACTGCAGGTAGCTGGAGCCAATGGGTCTTTTTTAGGCCTCTGCAGTAAAGAATATATATTTACAGAAGCAATCTACTAATTGATTATGCAGACCATCTCCCAGATATGTCCCAATGCCTAGTGCAGGGAAATCAAAGCTCTCAGGGTAGTGCAATAAAAACCCGTCATCCTGTAGTAACTGAAGTCCAAAGTTCACAACAGTGTTATAAACATGATGCACTCAAATGCAAAAGGCCAGGGTGACTCCAGGAGTATTAGAAGTTTATTAGTACTCTATGACCTGGTGGACTTGCTTGTTCAATGCATATTGAATTTGAAATGGCTTAAACAGAGATTTTGAATAACATTTCACAGTTTATTTTCCTTTAGTGCACACGTTTACTGTCGCAACTTGCTGAATCTCACTTGACACTTGTTTTCTTTGAAGCATGACAATTTTTTCCATGAACATGACAATTTTTTCCATTCCATGGCAATTATTTCCATTTTTGTTTTTTCACTTGAAAGCCAAGAACTAAAACTGGAGCAGATGCAACAACATAAGACCATTCTCATGCATGTCACTTCAGCCAGGTTTTCCTATTATCCTCTAAAATCATAAAGGTCCAGATTCAGGCATTTTGCTGGTGATCTATGGACTGATAAAAATGCTACTAAGGCATATTGCAATAACAGTGATAGAAAGAAAACATTGCTTCTCCATTTTAAGTGCTGGGAACTGGCTTGGATATCTTTTACAGAAATGTGTAAAAGGGCAACAAAATCTTTCCAAAGACACACAGCGAAGACCTTATGTTAATGACACAAGCAAAACTCCTGGAGAATTTTGAACTTACTCTGGTACTAACATGGGTTAATAGGGCAAAATGTCATAATACCTGAGTACTTCAAAAAGCATACTGATAAAACTTCTAGCAATTTTTCAGTGATAAAGCCAGAGATATTAGCTTGATGCCTTCTGGTGCTCCAAGATAAAACTGAACTACCATATAGGAAAGATTTTTCAAACCTTTTTGAGCCAAACTTCAAACATGGCTCACTATTTTTCACTTACTGTGGTTAATTCTGCAGATTTGTAGTGAGTAATAGATTTGTGACAAACAAGTAAAATCTGGCTCCAATTAATTCTGCTAGAGATGTTGCAGAGCAGAGAACTCTCTGACTCTTTCACAGAAAGAGTTTATACTTTATTTTTGAATAATTTAGTTGGGACAGAATCTGACTACAGTTATAAAGATTTGAATCGGTAATTATCCATGCACATTCAAGAGTTATTTTTGAGTTATGATAGCATAGAGTTAAAAAATCAGATGCATGCATTAACTTAACCCAGTATTGTGTTCTGCTATGAAGGAAGGAAGGAAGGAAGGAAGGAAGGAAGTTGCTACATTTCTTTAAGTCTTTGTTTAGTGAACGGAAAGCAACAAAGATATGTACTGCTTCCCCCATGAAGACAGTATTTTGATTTGTAGAAATACTGGTGCTTGTACCAACTGAAAGAAATTTAAAGGATTATACAGGATCATCTATCTAACCAAGGGATAGGCACAAACAGGATGGGAGCTGCCGAAGTAGATACCCATTTCCATAACACTAGCAATATCTCTCCCTTAAAATTATGCTCAATAGTGCCTTGAGTATCTCTGCTTTTCACACTGTTCACAGCACACAGTTTACTTTTTTGCATTTTTGCCCACCTGTAGTCTTTCTTTTAACACTCATATCTTGAAACCAATTTTATCCAGATTGATAGTATGTGTTGCAGAAAATACAAGGCTCAAGATGCTTAAATAAGAGAACTAGAGGAGAAATGCCTGCAAATGATAAATGTGAGGGGAACTTCTAAGGAACTCAGGCTGCATCTGCACCTTGAATGAGAAGGCAAGGCTGGGAGCTCTAGGAATCTAGCTATGTAGTATATTTCAATGAAATAAATCTTACAGGACTTCAAGAGTAGACTGCTTTTCAGCCTTTAAAAAACTTTTTACTTTTCTGCTTTTCTTTATCCACTGGGATCAAGCTGTTTCCTTCAATCTGAAATCTTTTGAAATAATTTTTTTACTCTTCTTACATTTTCTTTAAAAGAAAATACCACTGGAATGTTTGTATGCCCCTTGCTGAAAGTCTTATAGCAGATGATTAATATCTGATACTTTGATAGGGAGCCTGAAACTTCAAAATCCAGGAATTAAAGTGTTTTGCTGCTAGCAGTTTGCTCTGCTCTGAAACCAGTGCCTAAGACCAGCTGAAAGACTCCCCAGCATCAAGATGCGCTGTAGATTGCCTAGTGACTTAATTCTGAGTAAAGAAGGGGGGAACTAAGTAGTGCAGGCACTCAGGGGAGAAAATTTTGGAAATATCAGGACTACAACATTACAAGTGCAAGATGAGGGGAAGGGTATGCATGAGAATGTGTTCCTCTGATTCCCATTCTCATCTCTATTCTCCCTCTCTCCTTTCTTTCCTCTGTCTGGTATCTCATGGAGAATAACAGAGAGAGGACAGGCCACCTTCATCTCAAAGAATGGGAACAAAATGAAACACAGAATCTGGATTGGATGGATTTTGCTTCTGTCCCAGTTAATCTAAGCAGCTTGTTCAGCTGGAGTCAGTGCAGCCTCTTGCTTAACATTAAGGTCTGTCTGCTACATGAATTGTAAAGTATTGACTGTTGTGGTTAGAGACAGGAGGTGGAGTAAAGGAGTTAGTGAGTAAAAGGAAGGGAGACAAGGCAGAGTCTAAGGCACAAGGAGATAATTTCTTCTCTGAGCAGTCAGTGTGATCATTCCCATCTCAGGGCGATTTGCCTTCATTCGTAATTGGGAGTTTGTTTGACATTAAGCATTAAGCATTGAAATTAAGCACTGTTTATTTTCTAGATAGTTGGAAATACAGTCATCTATGTTAGATAAAGGATGGTATACAGACAAATGTAGGCAAGTGCTAAGTTTGCTGGTACAATACTTTGTTCCTGAATACTGAAGCTCTTCAATGATTCTATGGATTAGTAAGACAGAGGGAAGGTGCAAGAGAGCAAGTAGTGATGTGACAGTTGAGATCAGCACAAACCAAAATGTCTGATCAGCAATCTGAACTGGACACTTGCACTTCTTTTTTTTTTTTTTTTTGGCTGAGATTTTAGCAAGATTTAGTATGACTTAGCATATACTATGTATAGAATCATAGAATCATAGAACCATGTATGTACAAGATCTGTTGCTACCTAAGTGTTTGAGTCTTTGCACATGCAGTTGTTGCCAGAAAACCAACAGGCCCGTGGGAGGCTGGTTTCCCAAAAGCATGTTTTCTATTCTCATATTGAACCAACATTTCTAGAACTATAGCTTCTAAAGCCTTGCCTTATACATGGAGGAGTTAAGTGACATTATTAGCTGTGTGATATGTGTTGATGTATTGTGACATTTTTATAGGAAACATTTGTATCATGACAGATTGTCTATTCAGGAATTGCTACCAAAGGTAGTAAGAGAGGGTAGGGAAAACCTGATTTATTTAGCTATCTCTTGAGCCTATTAGCCAGCCAGAATCTTCACCCTAACATTGTCTTCAGACTTCATTGAGTGTGCCAAGGTCTTTCATGAAAGGATTTAAAAAAAGAAAATAAATAAATAAATAAAATTAGCTTTGAACTGTTATCAATACCTTATTTGTTTTCTTTTCTTTAGCAAGGCATGAAGGACACATTTAGCAGTTTTCCTGCAGCACACTGGCCTCTGAGATCAGCCTGCTGTTTTGTAATATGGGACTTTATCCAGCACATTGGAAATGGGGAGTATATTTCTGTCTTCGGTTTTTTTTTGTTTTGTTTTTCTGTTTGCTTGCAATTGCTAGTGTCTTTTAATAGACTTAATTCTATTATATGTTCACAGCTCTGGCTGTAGACCTAATTACTACTTCTGGAAAACGACTACCATGCATACTGCACATCAAGTGCTGTTCAGACCCCATTGATTCCCTCTTCATTAAAAAATTTCTAAATATTTTAGCTTCTGTCCAATTCAGACCACAGTTAAATAGAAGTAACCCTTTCTCCTGCCCTTAATTTCAAACACAAATAAGACCAACCCCCTAAAGTGAGATTTCCTATGAACAAGGTACTCATTGGCCAGATCTACAATTGTTCTCTGAAGTGCTACTTTGTCCTGCACATCAAATGTTTCACTACACAAACTGTTGGACTCAGCTGAGATAAAGAGAGCAAAATGATTGCCTGTGCCACGCTGTAAGAAAAATTTACAGACTGTGAGATTTGTCTAGGGAAGAATGAACTCCTGTAGAATATGAAGAATTTTCATAAATATCACCCTAATTCTAGCACTGATTTGGAAACAAACTTGTTTTGGTCTCTGAAATTAAATGGTAAACTTTGACATCATCTAAGAAATTGTTTTAGCCACCATAAAAGAGCAGAGTTAAAAGACAGTAGGAAAAGAAACATCAATAAGAATGCATGAATTTGGAGGAGAAAGGAATAGTCTGTTCACTGAAAATGCTGCTTCAGTGGTGCCAGAATTGTTCACTAGTTTGGCAAACAGTTTATGTTGAAAAAGTTCAGTTATGCTGACAGGTTTTAGGTTTTTTTTCAGCACTTCCAAATTGTTATGAGGTAGTATGATTGCAAGACGTCCATAAAAGCCTGAAGAGATTTTGATGTTTTGTAGAGTGGCAGTCTTCATGGTACTGTCTTATACCAGTGGAGATTCACCTCTGAAGAAAGCTTCTGGGGTGCAGTGTTACTCCCTTTCTTAGGTCCCAAAAATATAAAATTATTTTTATATAATGCAGTTGTTTCAACCACTTTATAATCTGGTCTTGTTAAATAGCTACTCATGCATTTGCCACTCAAGTTTCTACTGCTTACTTGAAGTAGAGAAGGTTTTAAAACCTTGCAGTTCAGTGGCTTCAACATCTGTCATAATCATTGCATGAAAGTTTACAAAGGGTGATCCATACCAGGTAATTTTTAGCCAAAGGCAGGGATTGTACTCAGCCAGTGATGTCAGATGCCTCTAGTTCAGCTTCCAACATATGCAGTGAGTTCCCATGAGGTGTCCAGACTCCTATTCTATCCCATGGAGATCCTGCTAGTGTAGTCAGTGGAACCTGGAGCAGCTGTCTGCTTCCCTGAGTTTCTAGCTGTTTGCCTGAACAGCTGCCTAGAACCTCTAAATAGATGTCCATGGACTCTAATGGGGCCTTAGACCCAGAAGGACTGATAAGTGAGAAAAAATCTGATCTTAATCTCCAGTGAAATCCACTTTTATTCTCCACCTTCACAGCCTGGAGTCTGTTATGGACATGTAAATTTCTGTTTCCAGGCCATTAATTAAAATATTAGCAGAGCAGCTTACAGCAATACTTGGAGTCCAACATTTATTTGAAAAGAAAGTAAATATGTGTACGGTATGTGTATGACTTAGCTCAGAGTGAACCTGAAGGTCCTAGTGGAAGTATTTGTGTTGATAGCTTTTTTTATTTTTTGCTGATATAGAAAATTTTCCCTTTGCCTCTATATGAGATAGATAATGTACTTGAAACATCTCTTCTCCACTCCCCTCCTCTCTCCTCTTTGTTCTGACATAGAGTTAAATATTTCTGCCAGAATATACCTTTTTTCTGACTTTTTTGTACTGAAGTTCCACTGAGGTTTATAAATAGCTATGGGACACTGATGAGAATTGTGGATGTTTATGCTGGAGTGCCTAAATGCATGTAATTATTAGAAACAACCAGCCAAAACAAAACAAAACAAAAAACCTTACTATATTTTTTTGTTTCATATGTCTAAACATTTGTCAGTAAAATTTGTCAGGGTAGCTTAGACAAGTCCTTCATTTGTACTCTGGTGAAGTCTGTTGAAGAAGTGATACTCTATTGCCCTGCACTCACCTCAGAGTTCATTTTCAGGAGCTCTATTTACTATTCCTGTGCCAGACACACATGAAAGAACAGACACAGTCAATGATGCTTTCAGTCTATTCCACCCTAACATCAAACATCTCTGTCACAGTGACACTAGGATCATAGTCGAGTACTCATTAAAAAATAGAAAATCAACTCAACATTGTGTTAGTCCAATACAGATTAGAACCTTTGCTTGTTAAGTTTCTTGTAAATGCTAATCAACCCCAGCCTTTTTAATTCTTCATCCTGGACATTTTGCAACCATGTGTATATAGCTGCTGTGCTTTGGACTGAAGTACGAGCAGCAACCTTTTTATGGGTCTGTTGTTAAAATTCTAACATTATGAGATTCATCAAACTAAGTAACTCTGCTAATCCTGTAAGAGTCTCTTCTTACCCAATGAATGATTTATAACAAAAGAGTAGTCTTCTTTATTAAAAGGTTCTCATGCTCTAGAGGCTCTCGTGCTCAAACAGATAAGAGCTGCCACTGTTGCGTTAGAAGAAATATGCTTTTCATGGGGACAAAAGGAGCTACAGAAAGCACATCAGTCACTGGCTTTCCACAATTTTATTTCTTTTCTCTTCTCAAGAGATTAGTTTGCACAAAACTGCGTTCATAGTTTTACCGGTGAAGTTTTTGAATTGGAGAAATACATAATTGCCTTGCTGTTAACTCAGACAATAGTTAATTTACATATTTGGATTAATATTTGTCATTCATTTGTGACACATTTTCAACATTGTCTGATGATCTGGACATTCCAGTTCCATCCCAAGTTTTATCTATCTCGGTATTTTCAAGTATTTTCAGGAATGAGAACTCAGATACTTCTGACTGCACACTGAATGGGACATGCTACAAAATTCTAATTCTGGGCACACGGGTGCCTTTTATCTCTGGGGAAACATGACAATGCTAAATAACTGTACGCAGAAATGTTCAGTGTGTGAAACTCATACGCAAAAATTCTGGAGAAGCATCCAATATAAGAAAGTAATATTGAGACAGTTTAGGGCTTACTTCACATCTATTCATTTTAACATCATCTAAGACATACATTTTCTCACAAAAATCTGAAAAGAAATTTTCCTCAGTTTGTTCTCATGAAAGAAGACCCCTAATCTGTTTGTGAAGAAAGTCTATCAGTTGCTATCAGTTGCTAACAGTCTATCAGTTGTCGAGCTCACTGACTTCCTATGCTGCAACACAGCTAACTGCAACCAGCTGCTAAATATGGTCTCAATCCAGCAAAGCACTTTGGCATGTGCTAAGCATCATCAGGGTGAGTATTCATGTTAAAGTCATTTGGATTTTCTGTATACCTGTTGTGAAGCTGTAGTGGGTTGGTCCTTTCAGACATATACTTTTCCTCTTATCCACAGGTCTTGCAGATATATCTCTTAACACACCAGTGGCAATTTAAGTAGTTACACAAAAATCAAGTTGATGGAAAAGAAAAAAATGTCTTAAAAATCTGTTAACAAATGATGTGGACATCTACATAGTTCTCTAGGGAAAAAAAAAAGTAGTTGTGAAGTCATTTATTTATGGTCTTTTAAGTATGCAATCATAACACAGTCTCATAAGATAGATTCTTTATGATGATGGATGGGTTCATCAGCAGTCTTCCATGCTGTGTAGTATGTTTCTACATGGATTCGCGCTGGCCATTATTATGTAATGAAATCTATACAGTAAATAATAATTTCATTACAACACAGTAGATGCAATTCCAAAGTGCTTCTCACATATGATTGCAAATGTTGTCATGTTGCAGGAAGACTATTCTGACAGTTATCAGGTGCTTTCTCTGGGGAACATGTAGGTCTGTGCATCTCTAAATGGAGTATGTTTCAGAGTGCTTAGGAAATATTCACCCTGATGTTCTTCCTGCACTTCTTGTTAGGTATAGAAGTGTCACAGCATAATTGGGGGAAATTCCAGTTTTAACAGTGCCTAGTCTCTTTTAGCTAATAACCATAACGACTGACAAGAGAGAACGCTGCCTCCTTGCAGAGCAGGTCCATATTTCCCACTCAGTGCTCAGCACTGATTATGGGACCAGGATGGGAGTGGAGGAAGAAGAGAGTCTGTTCATCTTCATTCTAAATCAGTTATTTTCCCCTCTGTTGAGACTGCTATGAGAGTGTTTTATTCATTTCTCATTACAGTCTATCATACCTGTCAAGTGGCTGTCACAGAAATCCATGAGACATTTTCTATTGGCATCCTCTCTCTCCAGAGACATAGGCTTGAGGGCAGGAAGAAAAAGGCCTGGAAAGCAGAGGGCCTCAAAGGATTTAAAGTGGAATTAAGGAGTGAGGAGCTTGGAGGAGAGCAGACTTTCCTAGGAAGAAAATGAGAACTTGAAAAATAGAGGGGCAACACAAAAGTAGGCTTATGAAATAAAAGGACAGTGAATATCCACTACTGGGCCTTCATGTTTTATTTATCTTTCATTTTTCTCCCATTCCTTCAATCCTGCTCAAACTTTGCAATGAAAAGTTCAACCTCTATCTCATTGACATCATGGTAATGACAGTTAAGTATGACATAAAGGTATGTGAACGAGGCAAGAAGCATATGTCAACAAATATCACCTTTACTTACAGGATGAATTCTCGCTGAGCACAACTGCTTTGGAAAAATCTGCCCAGCACTTGGCATTAATGCTTTGGGTGTTTTGCATCAGGATGCACGTGGCAGGTTTTATGTATTTTACTTATCCTCTAGACACTTTGATAAAAGTGGGAGTTCATACAGCACACAAATGTAATTCTGAAATGGGCATCTCTTGAGCAGCACATTTTCTCTGTGACTGACAGCACAATTGGGAGCCATTTGCTGCACAAAGGGAAAGTGTGAGGAATTCTTTTTCTGACTAAGCTCACAGCATCATTATTATGTGCAACACTGTTCATACGCAAGACCCAAAGTGCCAAAGTGCACAGAAACACACTTGAAGTGCTGCTCCTCAGAATCTGCAGTAATCATACTCTGTGAAAGTCAGAGATTAAGGGAGTCATCTGAACAATCAGCAGTGCATCTGTCTCACATATTATATACAGTTTGAAGTATCCCTCAATTCTTTCTCTGTAAAACTAACATCAGTGTTTACCTATAAACAGACACAGAAGTCATTGCTGACTATGCTTTGTATACAATGCTATTATATAAAGAGCTCAAGCAGCACGTCTGCCTGCCTAGATGTGTGTTCTTTTACTCCAGCTGCCAACAACCTAAATTATTCAGCAATCTCTGATCATGCCAAGTTTTTAGTCAACAATGGAGATCCTGCCAAAGAGCTAATAATGTTTAAAAAAAAAAAAAGCAATGTTTGTGACAATTAACAGAGCCTGCAGCCTGCAAAGAGAGTTGGACTCATTTGTAAAACAAAATTTAAATGATATGCTTCATTATAAATGGTCCCATGCAACACATTGCTAATCAACCAGAGCAGCTTCTTTTTTTCTCTTCCCTTCCTATCAGATAAACCAAACAGCAACATGAGCCAAAGTTCTTGGCCACTGCTTGCTATAGCTATAAATGTGGTGTGGTTATCTATCAGTATCATAATCGGCTCAGATCAAACTGCATAATTAGCACTAAAGTGGATGAATAGAGCCCCAGCCTCTTATCTTGTCTATTAATAATAAGTATAACTTCACAACCAAATCAAGAGGCATGTTATTGTACCCCTGAGAGCCTGTTTGGGTAAAACCCCATGCGACCTCCCCACCATCAGCAATGCAGATGGGACAGTGTATGCCTGTAATGACGAGCTGACAGCTGACAGCCCCCCCAAATCCACAGCTCAAAGTAGGAGTGAGAGACGAGATAAACAAACCAAGCACAAGCATGATGGCCTTTTGCAGGGACTCCTTACTCCTCCTGTCGTCCTCATTCACACCACCTCAATTAATAATAATTGCTTTTCATATGACAGAGCTCTGCAGACGAGCAGCTAAGGATAACTAGTGATTTTCACCCAAGCTCACTGTGAAATTTAAGTCTTGTTTTACAATAGTACAACAATGACTACAAATTGCTGAAATCTTAGGAATAACATTCAGACACACTCCTCCTGTTTAAATCCTGGTACATACCTAATGATTATTGTTCGGTGTCCTGTGCGATAGTTGTCATTACACTTCGTACTACATTACAATATTACCCTTGCTTTAGGATCTCTGAGAGATTTAAGAGACATTTACGTAATTGATGTCAATACAGTTTTTCTTATTTTAATAATTAGAGAAGTTAAGTCAAAGGAAAGTTTTCAAGTTTTGGAAGAAATTAATAAAAAGTGGTTTTGCTCACAGTTTAGGAAAAAGTTAATGCAACTCTACTGCAGTTTACAACTCCTATACCCTCCAGTTTTATTGGCAAAGATACCTTTAAAATCCATTGCTAAAGACAGCCTGATTATTCAGCTCACATCAAGGGCAGATGCGAAGTTTTCAGGATCAGCCCCTAGAAGCTGTTCTGTTTATCTGAGGTAGCCAAACACTATTTTTTAAAATAGCCTATGTGTTTGTATCTGAGCTGGGATGAACCTAAACCAGGCTATTTCTGACTGGATTTGCTTTTGCTTTTTCCCTAATTTCAGGCTGTGCCTTCTCCTGCAATGTTTTCATAAGAGGCTGAGGTTATGATGAGAGATTTGGGGTGCACTGTTACTAGAAGTGGCTGAGATAGGGAGGTGGAGAGGGAAAGGTGACGTCTTCTCCCTGTGGAAGGGTTGGTGGTGGATTGATCAGTGCTCTCTGATGAAGACAGGAAGAAGAATTTTTACCCTTCGTTAGAACAGATGAGGGCTGCCTGTTGTTGGAATCTGGAATAGAGCTAAAGGGGGAGTGAGGGAAGCCTGTATTCACAAGAAAGTATTAGCATTAGGTCTGCTACTGTGTATAATGGGATTAAATGTGGCTTAGTTTCTTTTTTCCTTTTCAGTTAGACATTAAACACTCAGTAACTCAATTAATTTTTACTAATAATTTTGTATCTGAAGAAAACACTGCAGGGGACACGAACACTTGCATTTAGCCATCGCAAACAGATCATACAGTACACTATGAACTTGTGCATTTACCTGTGTGACACCAAAGAAGTCAGTCACAACGGCTTCAGAGAAGTAATTCCTGATGGGAACACCTCCAGGCTGCGACAAGGCCACATTAGGGGAAGTATTTGAACGTATTTAGTGCAAATGGCCAGAAGAGTTATTGAATACAAGTCCTTAACGCGAGTCTGTGACAAACAGTCCATGTCCAGCTTTGTCCTGATTCAACCTCAAATAAGTCAATGGAAAAAACAGACCTAGTCAAGTACATAAACAAAAGAAAATACTGCTACATATTTTTGTGTCAAAATTGTTCTACTGCAAAATCCCATTTCCTCTTGGGCACGTGGGAAACTGTATTATCATTTTCAGTTAGAACTTCCCAAGGATGGGTTGTTAGAAGGGAGTTGAGAATATTTAAGCTTAATTTCAAAATGAAATATTTGACAATTTTCTTGTGTGCAGAAAGCTGTCTGTCACAGACAGAAATGATTTGCAGTAAATATTTTGTTTCTCAGGAAAAGTTGAGAGGATGGACGAAGGTGTGAAGGCAGGACTTGTGCTGAAAGGCCTAGTCCTGAACTGCGGCACTCCACTTCACATGGCTGGCAGCAGGGTTAAGCTGAAATGATTCCTCTCTCATTTTTGTTGTTCTATGCACCACCTTCTTTTGTGCCTTTATAATCCCATCTGAAATGCTTTGTAAAGGAAATCAAATTAGCATTTACATGTACACCTTCCAGCTTTGTTCAAATTGAATCCATTGTATTCAGAATGAGAAAAAGTCTGCTATTTCACTTAATTCAGTCAATCACCTCTCTGCAGACTGGAGCCTTGAATGAGTCTGGCTGATGACCTGAGCCTTATGTGGGTAAAACTCTCCACCTTCTGTCAGACCTAAGATGAGATGCTGAGATTCATCACTTCTCTCCTTTTTCTCCTTACCGTTCAGTTTACTTCTTTCTGAACATCCATCTGGCACTATTGTGCTGGCTTAGCAAAATTCAGGGCAAATAAAAAAAGGAAGATAATTTCTTCAAATTCTAAACTAGCTGTTAAGCTACATCTGCCCATTCAATTCAACCACCAGCAAAGACTGACTCTGCCAGACATGCAGCTGTACTTGCAGCCGTGATTGAAGTCTGGAAATTCATTCCCAGACTCACTAAAAACCTGCTGGAGAGACATGCAACGAGTAATATTTTCTGTTTTGTGTATGTATGGATTTAGTATTGACAGAAATTTGGCAAAA
This sequence comes from Penelope pileata, assembly GCA_013396635.1. Classification (NCBI taxonomy): domain Eukaryota; kingdom Metazoa; phylum Chordata; class Aves; order Galliformes; family Cracidae; genus Penelope; species Penelope pileata. The sequence continues at coordinate 597,901 of WBMW01005542.1, forward strand.
GAACCTGCTCCACATTTCCAGCATCCTATCCCTGTAGACTAAGTGTTAAAATACGTGTATGTATACATTCACAGACACAAATATTTACCAATACTGGGATACATACACACCTATATATGCACATTCAGCCCTTCTTAATCAATAGGACACTTGCTAATACCAATTCTCTCTTAAAAAGCAAAAGAAGGGAAAATGATCAATTTTTTATAGTATATTACCTACAAGGGCAGACATGAGTTTGGTAATTGTGCTTTTGTTGTACACAGATTGTAAAATATTTATAGAGACAATGTGATTTGGGTCAAGGCATTAAATAAAGTAAAAGTTGCTTTATTCAATATGTGATGAACAGTATCCATATTAAAAACCAGAGGGAAAAGTGTTCAAATGAAAAAATATGCTTAAAACAAATTCATCTGTTCAATGTTCATAAATGTTTCAAGAAATGTAGACAAAGAAGTCTTGAAATCCATATTTACTGTACACAACTGAAAACCTAATAGTATTTATTTAATCCAAAGGGAGAGGTGACTAAAATTTAGTATTTAATGATCAACAAAAAAATACTTGTCCTTGGAAATTACCATAGTGTTTATTGTCAGGAAAGTTACAATAGGATTATAGCTCTTCTCTTGGTAAATTAATAAATCTGTTAGATCAACATTGATCTAGAAAGAAAATATTTCCTCCAAGTCCAAAAACACTTTTCAAGCTTCAATTCTAAGGCATTTTTGCATTAAAATATGTGGAGAATGCAAAGTGAATTTGCTCGGCTATGAGACTTCTGTTTCATAAATAATAAAGATCATAATAAAATATGGGATCGGAAAGACCTGATCTCATAAAAACTTAAGCACAGGCTTGACTTTAAGCATGCATGAGGTCACACTTGTTCCTCAAGTTGAGAGTTTGTAAAAAAAAAAGCACTTTAGACAGCAAAGATATTAACTACTGCTGACCTGAAGACACGTAGTCCACGTGAAATTTATGTAAAATATATGTGAACAAAAATTCACAGAAACAGACTGCAGTTCTTGCTTTCTTTAGACAGAAAATAGAGCATCATTTGTTTTTCTTACCTAATGGTGGTCAGAGAGGATTTGCCTTTAAGACCTCACCTGCTTTAAGGCTTCCTACCTACTGCTTTTGTCTTTATGTATATATATATATACATTACTGTAAACTAAAATGACAGCAGTAGATGAAATCCTCACAGAAGAGAATTATCTAAACAAGAATGTGTTGCAACAATCTGACAGATAAGAAAATATGCATAAATTAAAATTGCCTAGCTAGGAACAACTTTGATGTATCCTTGAGGCACGGATCACTGTCTAAATTCAAGATGGACTGCAGGAGTGAGCTGCTTCTAGACAGAGAAGAAAATTGGTTTCTTTTTTTCCTTTTATTGTCACAGAAGGGCCGTCCTGGGTCAGAGTGCAGAGAGGTTACCTCTTTCCTGTGTAACAGGTGCAAACGGTGAGGTCTCTTGCTTGGATAATAGCAGAACATTGTCTTCTTTCCTGCATTCTCTAAGCAGTCTTTGAATGTGACAGAACAAGCAGCAAAATGCCCCATTTTATAGTTAAGGTTAGAATTCCTGGAAAAGTAAAGGGATCATCTTCAAAACTCCTCCTTCCTCAATCTGTAAACAAAACACAAAGCTCAAATATCCCATTCCCTATATTCCTGAAGTCTGCTCAAGGAATGGCTGTTTTCTTCTTCTAGTGCTAAACACACAAAGTGTTCAGACGCAATGGTGGTGGTTCGGAGTTGGCTTCTACACATCCAATGTGGTTCAAATGAATGGGACAGTTCAGCAAATTTGAAGTAACCTTGACTCACGTTGTAAACAATGTTGCCATATCTTTGGAAGTGTGATATAGGTAATCCATTTTGCTGGAAACCATGCTGGTTTGACATTTTATGTCATGAGTTACTCTGGACTCACATCGTCCTACATGAGATTTGAAAGTAACTTGTCCCCAAGAAGGTTGACATGTAGTGGTAAATAGCCATCCATCAATGTCCTTGCTCTTATTTCTGAATTTGTGCTGGATTTCATATGGATGCCAGTGGTATGTGTACCTGCACTATAGTTATTCATTCAACCTATGTTACTAGCTCCCTAGAAAAGCCGTACTGTCAGACTGTCAGATTTAAAGCCTGGGATGACTATTGACTTCCCACAGTTAAGTGTTGGAAGGACAGAGGCTATTTTAATTGGGGCTTCCTGTCAGCTAAAACAAGTGTCTCCACTATATATTGGAAGGGTGTCATCCTGAGCTCACTCATCCTGTGAACAGTCCTGTCATCTTTATTGATTCAGAACCAAGCTGTCCTCACAGTGGCTGAGTTTCTAAGGTAGTGTATAATGCTTTACTTGCTTTACTTTCAAAATACGTACCAGTCACGTCACGATTGCTACAGAGATTCAGGTATATTTTATTTCATTTTTCCTAGAGCACAGAAACAGTATTTTTCTGGCCTTACCCGTCAACCTGGTCAAAAGAAAAGTTTTTTAAAATTGTCCACTTTATTCTTTTTTTTTTCCTTGATCAACAAGAGAACCTTAAGCTTTCACATATACATCATATCTGAAACTTCTGGACCCTGAATGAGATGTTAACAAATACAAATGATTAAACACCTGAAATGCAATATTCATGAACCCAGCTAAGTACATATTTCATGATCACTACACAGTGATTTTGACTGAGTCACAACAGCAAGAAAGATACCAAAGACATGGAACAAAGCCAACAGAAGCCAATGATTTTATTTTCAGACCTAGAAGAGACCGGTCACTTCGCACTTTTGCCTGTGCAAAGTAAAGTCAGAAAGGCAAGAACATGCAGCTCTAAATGACGATGCATATGTAAAGTATGGGCAAAGAATAAGCAAAACCTGGGACTTTATTCCTGTGTCTAGACTAGAAGAGCTTACTGCAACTATAATTTTTAATTGCATTCTTTATTTAATATACACATTTTTTTCTCTCATTATTATATAATTTCAATTACATTATTAAAATATATGCCATATAAAATATTTTTCTAAAAATGAAAGAATATAGGATATGTAGGAATGTAACTACATCAATATACAGTAACAAAGTCATATGAAGTAGATGTACTCAGATTGTAATACTTTGTGGACTAACTCAGAGAACACATAGGCTTTCTATTACAAAGGGAGTTGAACTGAAGACTTAAACCACTTATTTCAAAAGGCTGAAATAGCCTGTCCCCTGAGAACCTTAGATACCTCTTTCACCTTATGTACTAAATCTTGTTTTATATTCTGTAGATGCCAATCTTCTCTCTGTGTCAGCTTACTAATGTTCAGCCCTGCGGGTAGGCTCCTTCAGTTGTGCATTTTTTTTTTTTTTAACTGAGGTTTGGGAATGATATTCTAAAGTTTAGAAGCACTGCTGTAACCTTGGACACATTCATGTTTGAATTAACTGCTTCAGTGCTGTTTTTCTAAGGATGGACTTGTGATAACTATTTTTTACCCAAGTAATGGACTGCTAGTTACTTGAAGTGGGTAACACAGGAATTAGCAGGATGAGGTTCAACAGCACAGCAAAGCCTACAAAGAATGGAACTCCATTAAGTTAATAGGCAACAAAACAGTACTGTAAAAATATGTATTTTCCATAAAATCAGTGCATAGGTACCTGGGAAAAAAATAGGTTTATTATAATTAAATGATAAAATTCCATTAAATCATCAACGCTTAATCCCCTTCTCCCCTCCCCCCAGTATTGTGGTCTACTTTTACGAAGTTGCTGCAGTGAAACCTAGTACTAGATTATTAGTGGATGAGACCTTCTAATAGTTATAATTCTTTCAGTTAATGTGAATCAAGATCTGACCACTTGGGTTAGTTAAGGCCAAGTGAGAGGAGACACATTGCAAATTCAGAACCTGATGTACTGTGCCGCTGTAAAACATCTAAAAAACGCGTGCCTTAATGTTTGGGGGCTGAAATATGCTGAACAGCTCTCTGATTCATGCACAGTAAGAGATGGGACAGCTTGATCCTCTTGGCAGGAAGGGAGTCTGCAGGGATGGCAGTGAAGGACTATGGCACTCAAGTGGCTTGATATACACATATTTTCCCTAAAGTTAACAATTTATTCATTCAAAACAGTCTCACCTGCAGCTGCACATGGCTGTTCTCTTGGGATTTTAATCAGTGCTAAGCTTGCCTTCTAGCCCACTCTGCCTCATACAACTCACCAAAAGACCAAGAGTTGATTCACAGCCAACCAGAAATAAAGTCTCTACATGAGAGCACTTGTGCCTTCCTGATTCTAGACAAAATAATCTGACACCCAAATTGCAGTGTATTAGTGACAGAGTAGGGAAAATAAACACAACAGAAAAAATAGGGTCTTTGCTTCAAACACTGAAATCTGTTAGAGGGGAAGATTATTGTATTGCATCTAGTGCCAAAGATACTAACGTCTGTCTTATCTTTTAAATATTGTGCAGTAACTTCTTTCCTTTCCCTAAAATCTGCCTGCTGGTTAATTTCATAGATATCAACTGAAATGCAGAGCTGCCAGCTCCGTATAACCCACCCTAAATCTAACAGCTGTACTTGTGCACATGCAGCATCGAGCCATCTGTGCAATGTAGCACAAAGTGCTCACTTGACTTGGTAAAGGACAAGGGAGAAAGGCTTTAGCAGTGCTAAGGCACCTTTCTTCTTAGGAGTGTTTTGGCCAGACTACACCTCACTCCCCGTGAAGCATGCAGAAACGGGTGGCTTGGAAGAGCCGCAAGGAAGTCTGGCTGAGCGAAATAGCATCCCTTCTGCAGGCTTGCGGTGTGTGCACACCACTGTTGGTGGAACAAATGGTAGCCATATGCTTCCTCCTGTGAGCTAGCTAGGCATATGTGACCACTGCCCTCCTCATCCCAACTCCTCTGCGTTACCACTCAAAAATCCAGCACCCCAGGAAGGACCGATCTTGTTGATGTGATCTTTGCCAGGACCCATATCTAGGAGCAAAGAAGACATGGCAAAGGCATATTCCCCCTCCTTCAGTGGCTGTCTTCAATCTGGTTAATTTGCCTTTGTAAGAAGAATGGGGGGGGCTTGTTCTTTTTCTTCCTTCCTGGAGTCTCTGGATTAGAATGGCAACAGAGAAGGATTCGGCAATCACTGGGTGACTGTTGGTTTGATGGTTATTTTTACATTTTATTTTATTCTTTTGAAAGAAATGATGCAGGTCAGACACTTATCTCTCTGAAAACACACTGATTTTGCTTTAATATACTCTTCACTGGCACAACTTGGCTTCTCTGCAGTTAGTTTCTGGCAGTGGTTCTGGAGAATAAGGATTGAACCTGGAGAATGGTCTCACTAATTCACCCTGAGTATGTCAGTGGGCATTTTATATTTCACTTAAAAGAATAGCAAGATGTCCTTTTCAAGTACCTTAAGTAAAGTTAATGAAATTATGCAAAAAAAATGAATCATCTTAGCTTGATCTGAAGTCTTGTTTCCACCAAGGTTTTGACCAGTGCATTATTCAGGATCTGGATCCAGATATTTTTGGATTACTCATGAAGACAGAAATCACTTGTATAAGTGAAATCTGGGCTAGATTTTAAAATATCTTCTGCACTTGAGACTATTTGCTTTGTATTCTGATTAAAATATGCATCAAACTCAGGGCCAACATTTCATTCAAAACATTTTATGTTTGTGGCTCTTTCAAAAAGGTTTAATGTCTTTGAGAAGAGGAATATAGATCTCATTTATAAGATGGCCTGTGGCTCCACTCCTGTAAACAAATATTGAAGAAATACACCATTTTCAATCACATGACAGTGGAAATAAAGTTTGCTTGATTCGATCAAACTGTTTTTAGGGAAAATGGCAATGTATCTGCTAGCTACATGGAAGAATTAAATCAAAAAGCATATTCCAAACTGCACCTGAGACATACACAGATGTTCACTCTCTCTCTTTCTCAGCTGGTATTCTTGTTGGTACAGAAAAAGGTTGATGGGATTAACAGAAAAATAAGTCATCTTTGCTGGGTCATGTTAAAACAAATTCAAACAGATTTTTTATAAGAAAAAGAAATACACGGTTGACCCATCTCATTGAAACCAATAGAAAAACAAACAAACAAAAAGAACACTGCAGACTGCAATATTTGACACATTTTTCAGCAAATTAACTAAAACTATCTTAAGTAGTGGTAGAGGTTTAGTTGCAAGGAATTCTTGGCTTTAGCTTTGCGTTTCACTGGAGCCTGCCCTGCAAGGCAGTTACTGCTTAGGTTGTTCTGAAAGTCGCAGCTGGTAAACCATGAAGAAAGGTGTAAATGCTCCCATCATTGAAATGCAAACAAACTTATTTTTTCTCTGAAATCAGTTGTAGTTCGGATATTGAGCAGTTGTTTCAATGGGAAGGGGAGTTTAATTTCTTTGATAAACATAATTATGAGATCCTTGTGTTTGATTGGTGTGCAGGTGTAAAAAAATAAAAGCAAAAAGGTAGGAAATGATACTTCAAATCATTTTGGCATTAGAGACAGTGAGAGAATACTCTGCTAATATGGATAACAGACAACTCATCTGTGAAATTAAGAAACTGATTAAAAGTCCCATAAATCTTCTTGTACTTTATGAAAGGTACAAAGATCTGGGAGCACACTACTAAACTTTCAAATCTGTTAAATGGGTATATTTATATTTCTTTTACACAATTCCCAGGGAAAATGTGTCCCAGGGGACTATCCAAACAACAGGATTATCTTGTTCTTCGTAGAGTGCAAATAAATAAGTACATGTTTGAGAGTGAGCACGGTCTAGATGAGCATATACATAAGATGGATGAAAAAGGGGGAAAATATCGGGATTTGGAGAAGGCAGAAGTACGTACTAACTGACTACATAGACAAGTGTTTTTCCAGTATACTAATCTGGGAAGCATAACAGCAGTTAGTATTAAGGAGAGAGATTTTGAGGTGGTTGAAGAAGGACAGAGGAGTGAATGTAGATGAACACGAGGATGACTGCAACGATATGCTTCAAATTAATGTCTCTGTAACGGAAAAGGTCCCAAAACTCTTATGACTACACCATTTGATCTTCTCTTCCTTTCTCAGGCTCCTTTCCAGTCTTCTCTCTCTCTTTCAAGCTTCTTCCCCAATCCTCTCAAGCTTTTCTCAAGCTTCACAAGCTGCTCCCTTCTCTGCCTGGCTGGTCTTTATCTAAGCCTGGGGCAACTCCACCCCAGGTCCACCCCTTCCAGTCACAGGTGCAAGTGATTCCCCAGCCCAGCCATGCCCCTCCACCATGTGTTCAATCATCAGTTCATGCTGTGATCAGCTGTTTCCCTACAGTCTCTCTTACTTAAGTGAATAAAAAGCACAGTTAAAACACTGTTATTAACTTGCAGTTTGGAGTAAACTCTTGTCACAATTATCCTTTGAATATTCCAAAAGGAAGAATATACTTAGCAGCCAAAGACTACAGACCACTCAAGGGTGTATGGAAAACCTCTTGTTGGAAGCATCCAATTATGTCTTAACTTGGTATCACTAAATATTCCTCAGCCTCTCTTCCAGTTGGTTTATCTTAAGTGAACTTAACAGTGTCTCCTTGCTGCTACGAGTTTGAAATAATTCACTAAGTCTTTGCCAACTTCACCCCATTGAGAAAGAAGTCTTTGGGACCCTGAAAAGAGAAGGGTCAGACTCACAGCAATCCTAAAGACATTTTTTGTACAAGAGGAAAGTGAGAAAGGGGCAGAAAGGTAGCAAAATTCTTCTGGACACCTGGAAAAGTCATTAAATGGGGAGCAGGGACAGAGCATAGGGACAGCTGCTTCCTGCTGGTAGGCACGGAGTAACAAAGATCTGATGCTCTGTCACCTGCAGACCGATCTGGTTGGTCCCACACCTATGGATATACAGTAATCATGTGAGCTGCCTGCAGGGCAAGAACAGCAAGGATGACAGAAGAAGGGTGAAGAAAGCTGTTGATGTGAAAGAGAAGATGAAACAGATTCGCAAAAGTTCTCACTGGAAAACTCAAGAGGATTCTTGTTGCACTGCAATAGTTTGCTTGCAGTTTTATAGGGAGATAGACCACCTATCATCATTTTATTAAAATTTTTTCATGAATTGAAAGCTAAATTTCTACTTTGGAATCCAGAAAATTCATTGCTGAAACTTAATTTGAACCAGTCTCACATGAAATGTGCTAATATTTTTAGAGATGTTTTAATTTAGATTGATTCAATATACAGTGAAATAGTTTGCTGTTTCTAAGTAGAAAAACTGAAATGCTTTGATAAAATTGAAAATTTCCTTAAGAAAGCATTATTTTAAATATTTTACTTTATTTGAGAAAAGCTCTTACACAAAAAAACAAAATAATTCCCAGACAGCTCTGCCATGTATCTTCTTATATTTTACTTAATTTGTAACCTATTTTGTTAGTTAAATAACCATACCTTTGTAGATCTTGTCTTTCTATAACCTTTAAAGAAACATTTTAACAATGAAAGTTAGAAACTAAAGATCTATCTGTTCAGTACATTGAATTTCATATCCATTATAAGTGGAAACTAATATTTTCCCAGAATTTCCTCTGTCTTCTTGTCCTGTTCTTTGATAAGCTTCTGGAAAGACTTTTATCTCGGGCACTATCTTCATGCCATTCATAGGAAGAATGAGTACTATAGCAAGTGGATTGATCTTGAGAGCAAAGTCAGAAGATTAGGAAAACAGACAATAGACTTAGCCGACCCCTCTCTTTGCCTCAAGGAGACACTTTACAGACCATTGCATACTCACTTATAATCTATAAAACACAGATATCCATCACTTTTACTAGGCTGTGTCTGTAGCAGTAGGGGGGATAAAATGAGGAGGCTGCTTTTGCTGATTTCTCAGTACAATCCTATAGTCATAACAGCAGTTAGAAGAGCTCTGTGGGGTAAAGCATTCACACACATGCAGACCCATGAGACCTTATTAAGCTTAAGAGTTCAGGAATGCTATGCGCAGTTATATAGAAAATTAGAACCAGGCATTACGCACAGATGAACAGGCATTTCTCTGTTCTCTCAACTTCTCTCAGTGATCTGCATGGGAGATGGGAGGTTTGTCAAATCTCTCTGCAGTTAGGAGGAAAAAAGAGGAAAGAGCAACTAATTTAAAATCTACCCCAAGGAAAGTTCTTGGCCCTGGTGGGTTTAAAGGAGATTTTAAAAAACCTTCTTGCTTAGCTGTCTTCATACATTTACTTGACGTGCTGTGCTCCTTGAGGGACTCAGGTGCATTCATTTCTGCCACTTGGAGTGCATACGTTTAATTGTATAGATTATACAAATTGTACCTCCTGTAAACTGAGTTTACTCATCCGTGAAGATGACAAACCCTTAAAAAAAGTTAACTCAGTCAATATCACAACTATGAGCTGAGAGGAAGTGATGATCTTGGCCAAAAGCATTTATTTTCACCATTAGCTGTGCTGTGCACTGCATTTCCAGCTGGTAGGATGCCTGGTCGCACTCATCACAGTCCTCAGTGGTTTGAATCCAGTGCTTGCTTCAGAAACAACATCTTGTAGGAGCATGAAGTAAAGGCATTATTTTGTCTTAATAAGGAGTTATTTCAGCTCAACTACAGACAGTTGCACACTGGTGTAAGAGGAATGATGGCATGCAAAAGCATTCATGTAGTTCTACTGGATGAGGACCGTGATAGAGCCAAACTCTCAGGGGAATCTTAGACCTTTCATTTTGGGCGGGTCAGAATGCACTTCATATTTTATGATATTCAAATCCTAGGGCCTATTTTCCTAAGAACAGTTTTACATTGTAATGATTTTAATTTTATAGACTAGCTGGAAAAGTGATTTCCCATTTTATGACTTCTATTTGTCTTCCCAATCATACGCTTTGCAGATTAAAATAAGAACAGGTGACTGATATTTGTTCAGACAGTGAATATTACAGATCCTTCTTCACACAAATAGATTAGTGACAAATCTTAAAAGCCTGGTCCACTCTACTAGCATTTTTAATTCTCCTCCTAATAGTTTAAGACAAATATGTCTGAAAAATGATGAACTCTAATGTGCTTCTTTAAATGATCATTTGAGTGTTTCAGATTTTTGAGATCTTAGTGTCAAATACTAAAGAGGGTCCATAAAACTGCATTTATGAAACACATAAAGCATATGAGTTCTCCACTGGGTGAAGTCGTTGCATCTTTGATATACAGAAAGTGAGATTTCTAGTAAGTGCTGCTTGGAGTGATGATCCTATTAACAAGTCCATTGCTTTATAACAAGTCAGTTGCATGGCACAAAAATTCACACTTCATAAAATCAGACAGTCTGCACTTGCTTGTATTTAATCACTTCTTTGAGGAGCCTGCAATCTCTGCGTTAACTGTGTAAATTAGGGAATGTCAAAGCAATGTTGGGACGGAGGGTTCTCAGGATGTTCCAAGTTGCATCTTTTCTCTCAGGCTTGTACATAGTATTGTTTCCTAGGGGTCAGTACCAAGTCCAGTCTTGTTCAACATCTTCATCAGAGACCCAGATGAAGCGACAGAATGTACCCTCAGCAAGTTTGCTGGTGATACAAACCTGGGAGGAGTGCCTGGCGTACCAGAAGGCTGTGCTGCCATTCAGTGAGACCTGGACAGGCTGGAGAATTGGGTGCAGAGGAACCTGATGAGGTTCAAGGGCAAATGCAGAGTCCTACAGCTGAGGAGGAATAACCACACGCATAAGTACAGTTCAGGGGCTGGCCTGCTGAAAAGTTGCTCCATGGAGAAACATCTAAGTGTCCTGGTGCACAGCAGGTAGGCCATGAACCAGCAGTGAGCCCCTATGGCCAAGAAGGCCAATGGTATCCTGGGGTGCATTAATAAGAGCGTGGCCAGCAGAGCAAGGGAGGTGATCCTCCCCCTCTACTCTGCCCTGGTGAGGCCACACCTGGAGTACTGTGTCTGGTTCTGGGCTCCCCAGTTCAAGAAAGACAGAGAACTGCTGGAGAGAGCCCAGCAGAGGGCCACAAAGTTGATGAGGGGCCTGAAGCATCTCTCTTGTGAGGAAACGCTGAGAGACTTGGGACTGTGCAGCCTGGAGAAGAGAGACAGAGAGGCGATCTTATCAATGCTCATAAATACGTAATGGGTTGGAATCAAGTGGAGGGGGCCAGGTTCTTTTCAACAGTGCCCAGGGACAGAACAAGAGGCAATGGGCAAAAAGGTGAAACACAGGAAGATCCATATGAACATGAGGAAAAACTTCTACACTGTGGGGGTGACAGAGCATTGGAACAGGCTACCCAGAGAGTCTGTGGATTCTCCCTTCTCCAGAGATACTCAAAACCTGCCTGGATGCTTTCCTGGGCAACCTACTGTAGAGAACCTGCTTTGGCAGGGAAGTTGGACTAGGTGATCTCCAGAGGTCCATTCCAACCCTACAATTCCATGATTCTGTGATACCAATGAGGATCTGGCTCAGTATTTTTCTTCCTTCCCTAAGATCTTACTAGGGAGACTATTTATAGTGTGGCAACGCTACAAGGGAAAGGAAATACACAGAGGGGAAATAGATAGGACTTACAAAAATATATTTAATCCAATCAGGACTGCAGACAGTGTCAAAAATGAAATTCTAGGCATGCATACAGTCACCGTAGAACAAAGTTATTCATTTTTCATAGTATTCACTATGTGCATTCAACATTTCCATTCTTTTCTGGTAGCTGGTAAGCTCACAGTGCTTTCCACTTAAGACCAATGTTTTGCTATTAGTTCCTTGTATTCTTTTGTCTGTCCATCTGGATTGATCTTCTGCTGTTGAGCCCAATCTCTCTGGAGCTGAGAAGCTTGCTTTGCCCTATGCTTGTGTGACACTGGGCATATGATGTCTGATAGGGCAAGAGCACAAGCACAACAGTACCAAGATTCATTGGTGCAGACCCTGCCACATCAGGCTTGTTTCACTACCTGCATGTAGAAACTGCTATGTGATGCCATCATAGCCTTCCAGTCTGTATTTCTGGAGCAGGGCAAATGTAGATTGCAAGACATGGATGCATTTTTCCATGTTTAGGGTTGTCCTACTGCTGTGGCTCTGATCATGTCTTTGTGTGCATGCACACACAAGTACAAATTAAATTTGAATTCTATGATTTCTTTGATGAGATGTTTAAAAACAATGGAACATTATTTCAATTAGCCAGTACTTGATTAGTAAAAGCTCTCAGACCTGCAGCCAAACTTCACACTAACTTGCTCCAAGCCCGTGGTGGTTCATGAAGAAACACAGTGGACAATCCTGAGTTGTTTCTCAGCAGCTCACTACTGTCAGCAAACCTTGTTCAGGAAGAGGCATCCATGTTTTAAGCACATGCATGGAAAATGGTTGCTGTTTCAGTCTGTTGATGATAAAGTCCAAATAAATAAAGTACAAATCTGATTCTAATTATTGTAAAATTTAATAAATACCCTTTTCTTTTTCACATGTCAGCATAACACTTACACGAATTAATTTAAGTATATTTACTATATGATTATTTTCCAGTCAAAATATAATCTAAAAAGGGAAATCGTTATATGGATTTAATTTTCATCTGCTTTATATTTGCTATAGTTGATGATATAAGATAAAAAACTGTGTATGTGTGCTGTCATTATTTTTTAAAAGGGGAACTCTTGAAAGGAATATATTTATTCACAGCTATTGTATCACGTCTTCTATCAAAGACATCGACACTGTAATAATTCTTTGAGGATGACGACGTTGTTCTAGATATATTTTTTTATGTTGTGATATGGCAATGGATTTGATGCTAATGACTATACATTTTTATTCAGCAAGCAGTACTGTTGAACCCAGCCTGATTTATAAAACAACAACACAACAACACTAGTTAGGGCATTGTATTCTACTTGCCAGATGGTTAACTCCCACGGGTTAATGAGTATACCCAAATTCTAGATGATTTAAGATGTCCTGCGGATATTTCCTTAGGTACAAGGATTGGTGGCTGTTAATTTACATGTGTACTGTATTTTTCCCCTCTCTCTATTGGTCTCAAGAGAATTCTGAATTTCTTTTTGTCCATAAAATGCTAATAAGCCATATTTAACACCTTCCCCTTTTGCTGCTCTGACCATCAAAACATTGTTGTCAGATTTCAAACATTTCATCTATTAGATTGAATTAGTTCCTCACAAGTGGCCAAGAACTGAAATTTTATATTTGTATATGCACACACACAACATATATATCTATATGCACACTTATATGTATATATACATACACACACTCAAACACTTCTTGGGTTGCACATGTTATTTTTATAAGCCTATTCTGCAGTATTTTCTCAAGGCCTGAATACTAGAAAGTATTTGAACATATTAACAAATATTTGTCATGCGCTAAATAATCTATGTATTAATGTGGAATAAATCTAGGCTTAGTTTTATGTCAAAGTAAAATTCTAGTTTGTGTCACAGAAGGATCTTGTTCTCGATAGCTGAAGAGTATGGAATTGATCCCTTGTTAATTACCCCTTGATGATTTCTCAAGTTCTCCCTACAGCGATGTGGCAACGTACCTGTGACTGTGGCTGACTGGCACACATTCACCTTGAAAGAGTGGATGTTCAGAAACAATATGGAAAACATTCATCTAGAGGGGAGAAAAAAAAAAGGTGAATTGAAATTTCAGGACAGTATGCCAGATGTTCAATGGTAAATGTAATGGAGATAGAGCAAGCTGATATTTCAAGATAGCTGGCTATCAGCCTTCTCCTCATTTCTAGACTATCTCTATTACCAGGTCACCTAATACCCTCTCAAGTATACTCAAAAAATGTAGCTACATCAGTAGGGAAAATGATGTGTTGGGAAAGTTGAAGATGGGCTATTGGCAAAGGAAAAGAGAAAGAAGGGAATGAGGAATGATTCTTTTGTAGTAGAAACATAGGTGCTGACATTGTGAAATAACTTGCAGTCACGTTCCTTTTGGCAGCAGTTGCTAGCATGAAGTTTGTGAAAGATACTACAACGGGAAGTTCTCATTCTCTTTTACCCATTTAAGGGATACACATGTTCCCTTTTACCTATATAGAGGCTTAATCTTCATTTTTGAATTCCTGTTAAACTCTTCTCATAAACAATATCTTGAGGCAATCAGTTCCACAAGGTCAGCAAGCATTGTATAAATCATATCTTCTTTTAGATTAAATATTTCATCCCTGTATTTGTTAGCTCTTTCCTCATTTTTGATAAGATGATATTTTAATTTACTTTTCAATTCATTCTTCAAAGCATTTTATGTGTCCTTTGTAATCCTTTCATTTTCTGTGCCTAGCTCATATCCCCTCACCTGCATGCCTGTTCAGAACTGAGCACTTACACTGCTCTGGACATGCTCAGGGCCCTAGTGCGTGATGGCAGTCCTTAAGCACCACAGTTATACACACCATTATTCCTTCTATTGCTTGCAACAGGAACAAACCATCCCAGTATGTACAGAAGTCTCCATATGATCCTTAAGATCTTCACTTGTCACCTCTGGGTCCTTTCTGTCACTTCTTCTAGTCAGATGGCAAAAATTCAAAATTATGAATATATTCCAAGAGGAAGATTCTGAAAGTGAAAAGGAAAAAGGTGTGTTTTACCACATACAAAATTATATATATGTATATGTAACTGCCTGAAAGGAGGTTGTGGTGAGGTGGAGGTCAGCCTCCTGGGTACCAGTGATAGGACTAGAGGGGAGGCCCTCAAGTTGCACCAGGGGATGTTCAGGTTGGATATTAGAAAAAACTCCAAAAGAGTGGTGATGCACTGGAAAAGGCTGCCCAGGGAAGTGGTGGATTTACCTTCCCTGCAGGTGTTCAAGATATGTCTAGATGAGGTACTGAGGGACACGGTTTAGTAGTTTAATGGGCAGACTTGGTGGTAGGTGGATGGTTGAACTAGATGATCTTGGAGGCCTTTTCCAACCCTAATGATTCTGTGATTCTATATATGTATATATATTTGTACCATAACTGTAGCCAAGCTTAGTGTTTTTCTTGAGCCATTCATTCAAAAATTTAGTTTTATTTCCCTGAGTCACCACACAATTTCAAAACTGTTAATATGTGTGAGTTGTGTGCAGATGTTTTCTTCCCATCTGCATTGATTAGACTTGTTCCCTAAGAAAACAAAGGCACCTGGAAATGCCATCCAAGTATTTCAACAGCACATAAACCAAATGCAGAAAATAGGAATGCAGCTAACTTTCATCAGTGTGTTGATGTACTATCTTGTATCCGTCAAGTAAGTGCCATTCACTCTCCAAGTTATACCAGTTTTATACTTCAGTTTTACCAGTTTCCTCAATTTGTTTTTTCCTCCAGTATGGAGCACTCTCCTCCAACTTCAAAACACACATGAAGCTGACAATTGTAGTTCCACGTTGGAAACCCCAAAGCCTGAGTGCTGCAACGAGGCCTGATGACAAGGATTGAGGCTACAGTCTCTATGAACAGCCAAACAGTTATGAGACAGCATCAAAGCAGAAATACAGATCTACATGGATGCTGCAACTGCTGCTGAAACTCAGTAGTGACAAACTTTACCAGGGTTACATGTACTTTGTTTACAACCCTGCACTTGCTACTTTGGCTTTTTAAATACCCATGAACGCTGGTCTAATCCCAGAGAAGAAACTCTTTCATATTTGTGGTAGGAAGAAAAGAGTGATAGTGAAGCCTAGGCTAAAGAGGCTGATAGTAGCAGGTCCAGCTCCTTAGTTCACTGACCTATGGTGATCAGATAGGACATGAAAGTGTAAATTGGATATATGGCCTATTTTCTGTTCCCTGTGTAAACTTCAGAGCTTAATTTCATAGTAGCAAAATTATAAAAAAAAATTCTGACAGGCGTTTCAGTACAAAAGTACACAATTCTATTCTCATGTAAAATATGCAATGATTATATGGTTAAGAAACCTATAGCATGATTGGCAAAGAAGCAAGCAGCAAACAAAAAAAGTATAGACTAAGCGAGCCAACGTATGGAAAGAGCCACCGGCTGAATGCCCAACTATGGAAATCTAATCAGCCAGGGCTGAATGCAGCTCTGCCACCCAAAGACTGCATTATAGGATGCCAACTGCATCTGCTTCCCCCCTAGTTATTCCTATTTTTGAGTATAAACTAAGCTCTTAGGGAGTAACTTCTAACAACATATCCAAATAAGCAGTGCTGAGAGGTGTTATAAACCTTTAAATTGCCATTAACTAATCAGAATCATTGTTCAATGACCATTACCTTTTATTAAATGATCACTGAATCAGAATGTCCATACTGATTTTCAATTAAAATGTAGAATAATCACCATGACTCAATAGCACCCATTAGCAGCACCAGGACCACTGTAACAGCCGTTACCAGGAGGAAATCCAGTGCTTAAGAAGGTAAGTTAATATCTGCATGTAGATGCTTATTTCCAGGCATATTTCCAAATAGGTTTCCTAACAGAAAGTGGGATTTACCTACAAACAAAGGCATGACTCCTATTCTATCTTATGCAAAGTCTCCTTTCTTTTTGAGGGAGATTATTGGGGAGTAGCATCAAACCCGTACGTGGAAAGGCAGAACTTCTTTTCTCCATGCATGGATGCCATGAGAAGCGTGGAGATCTATGATGGCTCCCACCGAAGTGTGGGAAGAGCCTCAGCACAGGAGCACTTCAGAAAATAAAATACTCATGGAAAAGTTGGGCCCTGACATATTCTTTTAGGGATGCGAAAATGCCTTTCAACTTCTATCATTAAAAATGCAATGATAGCAAATGTTCTGGAGTTGTTACAGTGAGACTAGAGAAATATTTTATGATTTACAATCAAAACTGTAGGATGAGGTTTTATATTAGGGTAAATCATATCCTATGTGTGTATGTGCTTCTGCAAAGAAGTCCCTTCTCGCTTACTTAGTACTCTGGTGAAACTGAAATAGCAAATAGCCAGGTAGCAACGAGTTAATTCTCCCAAAGGAAACAGAAACACGTAGTTAAATACTACATCACAAATTACCATTTTTATGTCACCACCTCACCATGACTTTAGCACTAACCCATCTCCATCTTCACACTCTCATTAGGATATAATGCATATTCATGGTCCTGATTATATAGCCACTTTCTTGACTTGTTTTAATTGTGCATAAAGACATTGTGACAGGAGACCTGACCTTTTCAAGATCATTTTCTCTCCATTACTTTTCACAAAGCTATTAACTTGTCGCCTTCCATAAGATTGCAATAATTTATTTCCCATTAATAAAAAATTCCTGGTGCCATGCAAATTAAAATTTATTCAGCAAATAGAATTCTTTGGATTATTTTCTAATGGCTTTATATACTTCCAGCTTAGGAAGAAAAATAATATTAATGGATACAGGCTGAGTGGATAATTGCATACATAGGAGAAAAATGAATATACAACTGGTGCTGTGGTTTCCTGCACACCAATTACCCAGAAGAGTTCCTTTAGTTCCTTTTTCAAGAAATATATTACATAATTTATTTCAGGGGATATCATTATAATCTTGAAATTATGCACATTGTATAAAGAACTTGGCAACCTGATGCACAAACAACAAATGCTGGTATTAGAAAACCCACACTAAGTAAAAATACTTGTAAGTGTAAATTAAACTAGGAGTAGGAGTAACTTTGACAAAGTTTCTACACTACTGCAGTGGAATTAGAGAAGGATTACATGATGAAGTGATAAACGTAGTTACTGTTTAACAGTGCTGTTCCAACATGAATGAATTATGTTGAAATTGCATAACATGTTAATGATGGAAAGGCTTAGGCTTTCTGAGAAATTTTTACTTTTGAGGATTGAGAAAAAATATTGATATAATAGAAAAAACAGAACATGATAATTCAGTAATGTTTACCTATTTTTTACTATTTGACGTACGATATGTCCTTAGACTTATTTACATCAGTTCCTACTGGGAAAAACAGCTCATATGCATTTTAAGCTATGTATTAGTGATGTCTCAGTGTTTAGAAGTTGGTATGAAAACTGCAAGCCATGTATTTCAAATCCTTGACCATCTAAATGGGAGTGCTCATGATATCACTGGTACCCCTGTGATACGTTGTTGAAAGAATTCAAGGCTGTAGAAAAAGAAATCATTAAACTTTCTAATTCAAAATCACAGAAATGTGAGATGAAAGAGGAACTTTTGGATACCTGCTTCCACTCCACCTGAGCGTATATGTAAGCACTTGTTTAGAAGCCTTCTAAAAATTGGTAAATAATGCTGTAAGTTAAGCAGTTTTACCATATGTAGGAAAAAAAGTGCCATTATTTAATTCATTAGCAAGATGGACTGGGATATTTTATTTTATACTTACATACGTAAGATCACAGTAAAGAATGTGACTAAACTATGCAATATTCTCAGTCCTTTAAACACGTAGAATGCCTTTTAAACGTTATCTTAAAAACAGCTTGCAATTCATTACAAAAAGCAAGTTTGCAATTTATCTTCATGTAAAGAAAAAACAGAAAACTTTACAGTATTTATACAAACTCCACATTCCCTTTTGCTGTAATATACTTATCCTGCCCTAATAGAACTAAATGAGTCTGTTATCCCAAGCCCATGGTTTATTCCAGGGGGTAGATGTTCTGATTAATCTGACGGTTAAACCTAACTTAATCATTTTATACACTGGTAAATCTCCTATGGAAACTTCCATAGTGTAACATGAATGACAAACATTAATAGTAATAGAAAAGCTTTCAAACTTATTGCAGTTATTCCTTCACTCATACAAATTACTTTCACGAGTTCAGGGTGGTCATTACTGATCTCTGAATACTTACCAACAGTAATCATGCTGTTGTGTGTAAGTGCCACAGAAAATTAATTACAGTTTTTCTTTCATAGGATTGATGCCTCATTGCTATTAATAGAGTATCAGTACTCTTTTCTTTAGAAAGCCTTGATTACCACTGGCGAGAAAGAATGGTTTAAATGTGCAAATTGGTACAAGTTGAGTGATAGGGAAAGGTCATTTTTATTGAAAAAGTTATTGTAACCTTCTATGTTAATAGGTCTTTGTTAATAAGGACCAGATTTGTACGGATGCTCAAGGTGTCTGAAAAGATTTTGCATTTTCTTGTATGTAGCCACAAGACTTATGGTGGAATAGTTACATTAGGGATTGAGTGGAAGTTGGAATAATTCAGCTGCCAATTTAGGCTGCATTTCTACTTGAAAAATTACAAATTTAGGAATCAGGAAGAAAAAGCTGGCCACAACATGATGTCCTCCTTCATGAAAAAAGGATATGATATCATATTTGTGTTCACTTTTGCAGAAATTTTGAAGGATTCTCAAAAAAAAACAAACACAAATAATAAAAGATTTGTTTTGGTGAAACAATCCAAAATGCTTATACATTTTTTTTTCCATTTCACCTTTGTAGGGAAAAGCCATTTTTTTTCAAAAGCACTTGTTAGAGTGCTTTAAATCACCTTATCATGGCCCAGTGACCCACACTACCCTCTCTCTGAGTATCAGCATTTAAAGAAACAAAAGACATTGGACCAAGTTTGTATTTGGGACAAATTTGCTACAGTGTTAGATAAACAGAGAGGCTCTGGGGATTAACTGGATCTTGGTGGCCTACCATCAACCCAACACCTTAATTTCCAACGGCCTTCAGTATGCTATGTTTATTACAACAATACAGCTCTAAATCATTGCATCAGATGCATTTCCCCACATTGATGCTCAATCACGGTGAAGGTGAGCTCTGTGACGCTGCAAACAAAATCTCTATATCCTGGCCTAGATAAGCAGTCTAACATGACATACCTATTTCACAAAGCAATGCAATGTGAAGATGTGGCTCTTGGTCCCCTTTAGTTGTACAGATGGGTATATTTTGCATGCCTCCCACACATCTCCATCCAAATGCACAATATGGATGTTTTATCTTTCACACCAGAAACCTTCTGTTCACAGATACGTCAACATCCCTGAGAATATTTCTGAATTTTGCAGGATGATACTCTACCTGAATACCAGACAGTTCATCCTATGACACTGGTACAATTCAGAGAGGCAATCAGGCTACCACACACGAAAGAAAAAACACCAATATTTCATACAGTTATCAAATTTAAGAGCCTAGGGAAGCATTTCTGTCCTTATTAACACAAGTATGAGCTTTAGCACTTACTTGGGCCAAGATTTACTCAAAACTTAATTTTACAGCAACTCATTTATGTGCACATTTTACATCTAACTACTTGGGAAGTTATGGTATTTTGTATAAAAACCTGACTCTTTTCTCATTTTATAAGTTGTAGCTTATATTCACAAATAGTCATATGCCACATTTGTTGCAGTCCTTCTGTTCATTTTTGGAGGAAAATGCAACTGTGTAGCTTTTTTTACACGTCACTGAGAGACGAACACACGTAGCTGCAGATCTGATGTAGACAATGATCTTTTATAACATCCTGATGATGCCATTTCAAAGGTTTGTCATTAAAAGCAAGCATATGAAGTGGGAAAGCAGACTTATATTGCAATTATTTTCCTATTAGCTGCTGCCCATTGCTCCTGACAGGTATAAATTAGATCTCACTAGGTTGCCTACAGATTAATGAGTTCCAAAATTGGCATTTAATTGTTTGGGAGTAAGAGGCAGAAAAGAAAAGTATCTGCAAAAAATCTTTATCCACCTGTGATTAGAAGATACTCTCCTTTCTTTCTGCCTTTCCTTTTTCCCCTGGCATTGCTTGGGTGATAACTGACACTTCTATCAGAGGATTCCTTTCGACGCAGCAGAAACTTGCAGCTGAGGCAAGGCCAGAATTAATAATCTGCGTGAGCAAACACACAGCTGCTGTTTGTGGAGAGAGATTCTATTAACGAACAGTGAATTCTCATAATTAGCTGAGCGGTTTCTGCAGCTGCCTGCCTGACCCCAGACTACACAAATTGTGGGTGGTGTTCGGCCTCTAAATCAATCTTACCTAATTACTATAAGCATGTTCCTCCAGTCCTAATGACTGGGAGTGGGGGTGTGGGGGGGGGAATAGACATTTCCTCACCCATTCAAATGTTCCTCTTATTAGATTCTCCTTTGTGCCTAAATTCATATTTTTTCTATTAGCATTTCTAAGGGTATACAGGTGTGGTTACAAATCAGAAGCACAGAAGTATAATTCATGTCCTACAACCATGTGCCAGTGTGTGTCTGCTTTGCAAACAGTAGCAAAATGTGTGCTTGTTGGAAGCATCTGCCTTGCTTCAATTCACAAAACATAATTTAAAGCACACATGTCTGTCTGGATTCAAAGCCTTTTCTCTGTCCTACTTCCCTCCCCCCCCACAAATTAATGTCACAAAAAACAGAAAATCATGAATGGTTGTTTGGTTGTGCCTTCTGAAACACTCTTACTACTGTCTCACCATGTGATGCTGGAGAAGACAGGCATATTTGTCACTTGGGGGAAAATAAAAGTGACTGCTTCCACTGACAGCCGTTGCTCAGCAAGGTTCTTCGTGTTCATGAGCTGGGGCACGGGTCCAAAGGGCTCACCTGTGTGGTGGTGGGAAACCTCAAGCACCTCCACCTACAGCCACACGTCAGGGAGCATGGCTGCCTGCAGGACACCTCACTGCAGGGGCTGGCACCATTTGCACGGTAACAGTGCTCTCCTGCATCGTTTGTGTCTGCTGCGAGGAACGCCAGCTGAACGTATTCCCCAATAAATGAGGGATGTGGGTTATGACTAATTTGCCCTGAAAAGGCAGTCTGCAGAACCAGCTCCCATTGACGTCCTTTGTCTGCCCGTGTATCCTCATAAGCAAGGACTGCCTTTGTCAGTTGTCTGCAATCACCAGGCTCAGAGCAGCTCCTCCCCTGTGGAAAAAAAAAAAATACTGCTGATGTATCCAACCCTTCCTTCCATGGGAATCTCAGGGTTTCAGCTCCTCCTTTGGTAGCCTCTTAGGGATTTGATTTGTTGTCAGCTTCTTCCATCAGAATTGGCAGCACCCAGAAGATCCATGTTCTGGGCCCCCTTTTTCCCCCCTTAGCTGAAAATTGGACCTGAGTGCAAGCTAACTGAACCGTATTCTATATTTACCTAGACAGCAAATGGATCTAGTCTGTGTAAATATACACGTTTTCAATAATTTTGACTTAATTTAGGAACAATGTGTACAGACACAAAGTTTGAGTGAAGCTTTGTGAATAAACAGAAATATTAACTCTCAGGAGCTTTATGTAGAGGTCCCAATTTTACAGGTACAGAACTAATGTCTTTCTTGATCATTTTTTAAGAGGGAAATCTCTCTCAAGTTCTTTTATACATATTTAAGATGGTAATTTTACTATGATTAAACGTATTGAAGGTTGGATTATTAACTACCAGATTTTTACCTGCTTGTCATGTTGCTGTCAAGGGCGGAAATCCAACAACAGCGTTAGACCAGTGCAGAAAGCAGCATTGTAGAAACTAGCAGTGATGGGGGAGGGCAAGAAATAATTTGTAGGTCATTCGAATTATATGTAAGCACAATACATTTTTCACATTGCTACCACTTGTGATCATTAAATGTTTGTTTGTCAACCAAGAAAATCTCAAATGCATTCATTATTTATATTATTTATAGATTGCTTCATGAATTATTCTTCCTTATAAAACTCCAGAAATTCCAAGAACACCTAATACTTGAAATCCAAGCTCTAGATTTAATTTGTCGTAAGTTATATATTTTTTGTTTCTGTGTTGGTTGGTGTATCTTGGAACAGACATAATTTTAAATTTTGAATTTCAAGGACATAACTTGAAATTACTTGATGATTAGAAACTGTGGTTTATAATTTAATTTTCAAGTTCATGTCATGGCTAGTAAAGCTTTTGAATGTTTATATCAAGTGGAAGCTGCAGAGGCATGAGAACTTCAGATATATTTTAGAGAAAGATGTGTTTTCCTAGAAATATTTTCTAAAGAAATAGAAGTAAAAATATTTTTAATGTAATTTCTTTATATAATGTAAAGAACTAAAATGTATTACATGGTCAATATCTTCAGCTAAAGAGAGGAAACTGAATTCCATATGTAGAATCCTTTTGGAATCCACCAGAAAAAAGAAAAAGAAAAGAAAATAAAACCAGCCACCTTTTATTTGCACAGTCAACTGCATCACTTCAGCTTCTTCATATTTATGATATAAAATTTCTTTTCACATAGATTAACAGCTATTTCTTTAATACTACATCTACCAGGTAATGTTACATCAGAAAATGGAAACCATGCAACCCTGAGCCCTGAGTTAAAAGGTAACAAAATAAAGGACAGTCTGTACACTGCTCAGTAGCAGCCCAGCTGGATTTGGCCCTCTAGATCATGCTGCTCATACGCAAAAAACACCATTGATAATAATACTCCTAGTGCTGGAAGCACTATGCTGTATACAAAATTTGGTTGTAGCAGTTTATTGAGGTGTTATGAGGCAGCTTCAGTAGGTAAGCAATAAATGGAGACGTAATGCCTGTCACTGTATGTTGTTTGCAGTGTGTTAGTAACACACAGTAGATGTCATTTCTGTCTCTTTTCCTTATTTTAATATATAGGCTTTTTTTAATAATAAAATACTGGCTGAAATATACTTGGTAGGTGCACATCTGTTGCAATCTACTGCGTATACAGAATGCAGCCTCCACAATAAATCTTTTTAAAATAGAACATGTTGGTCCAAATAGCAAGCAAGCAAAAGCCCGGGTTCTTGCAGGGAACAGGACGATCTTTTTCCATTAAATTTGTGTATTAAAGATATTGCATTTCTTGTGTCAGTCAGGAACAAGTCACAAGGCGTTTAGATCCCTGTCTTATAACAACAGAAAAAGGAATAAAACAGTCTTTCAGAACCCTCCAGACAATTTGTTTTCATAGACAGTGTACTGCTGGGCACTCTCATCACAAAGCCCAGCAAGTAAATAAGGATTTGTGGCAGCAATAAGGAACTTGTTTTGTATCTTAGTCAATAGGCAAGTTGAATGTACAAAATAGACAACATATGAATAAAAGACAAGACCAAAAAAAAAAAAAAAACAACCCTTCAAAAAGCAAAATCCAAAATAGAAAAATTTAAAAAAAAAAAAAAAAAAAAAAAAAAAACAAAAAAAAAAAAAAAAAAAACCCTCCCAAAAAAAAAACCAAAAAAAAAAAAATTAAAAAAAAAAAAAAAAAAAACAAGAAGAAGACAACAAAATTATCAGACTGGGAATAAGAATTTAGCACCTGAAAATTCCTCATCTTTGATGAATCTGCTTTTTCAACAAGAACAAAAGCAATGAGAGAGAAAAAGGTCATCATTCTATCACTCCACCCACACCAACCAATCTAATACATAGCCCAGCAGAACAGCCACAGGTCCTACCTATGCAAGCATAGAGAGAAGCTTTTATGCCAATTATGTAATGTTTGATCCAGAATCACCTTAAATCATTGGAAATCTTTCTATTTGTCTTGAGTGATGCCCACATGCTCATAGATATCTATTGTTTTCTCTCTTGTTCTTTAAAAACTTTCCTAGTCTTTTCACTAGTGTAGTCATCTGAGAGTGGTAGAAGAGTCTGTGGGCAGAATTCCTCTCTTTCCAGAGGAAGAATAGAACAACAAACACCAAGCATCACCTCCTTTCCTAAGTGTTTTCCTCAGCCAGGATCCAAAGGGAAGTGAATCTGCAGTAGAATATGCACAAAGAAGAGTGATGCATGCATGTTTAGTATCCCTGTCCCTAGAAATAACAATCCCAACTCACCAAGCAATTCAGCCCAATTTTTATAACACTACAGATGCTACAGTCTTTATCATCTTTTCTTTAAAGAATGTGAAAGATTTGCCTTGGCCAAAGCTAGCCTGGAACCCAGCTGTGTAAGGAAGGAGGTTATGCCAAGCTGTTGCAGCTTAGCTGATGGCAGGTGCCCAGCAAAGGTTCATGCCAAAGCGGTTTTTTGTTTTTCAAACCCTGTTGACAATGAAATGATGGGGGGATCTCTAGTAATCCTGAGCGAAGTAGCCCAGGGAGTGGAGAGGCTGCCTTTACTGCAGGGCTGTATGGGGAGACCGGGCTTTGCAAAGAGTTGGGGTCAAATTGGAAGGGATAAGAAAGATTAAGGAAGCAAAAAATTGCCAGCATGTTGTTTGTTTGTTTTCAGCATAAATGAGCAAAATCATTAAATAAAAGTATATTCTCCTGTCCTAGGGCAAACCAGTTTGATCCATCCGAGTATTTGTTACCTTGGGAACACTGCATAAGACCATGAAGAAACATAGGTTCAGATCCATAACCCTCTACAGCTTATTTCACTTTACATTATCAGTCTCTTATTGTATCAGAAATTGTGCTTAGGTTTTCATCTTCTCTGCAGCAGAAGTGTGTCTCCACATCAGAAATCCAATGTGATCAGTAGACCTCAGTGAAATCACCTGGTAGGACAGATTTGATCTCCTCTCTGAAGGACGTGCAGTCCAAAAATCTGAAGAAAAGTTAATTTTTGAACACTGCAGTAGTGTGCTGTCTACTCATTATTGTGTTAATCTTATCCTCAAAGAAGGCTGAGAGTGGTGGTCACAGCCCTAGGAATTTTCTAACAGACAGATGAGGACTCAGGTAGCAGCAGATGTGCATTTTATGACCTGGACCTCACTGCTCAACCAGAAGTGCGCTATTGCGTGAAGTGGACTTTGTTTTACCACAGGATGAGTGCCTTTCAACGGGTATGTTTGAAAAACAAAGCTGAATCTCCTCATCATATCTACTTTGAGAATATATGTACTCCGTGCATGTTATTTTAAACAGAATCGTACCAACAGTATGTTTATAGGGCTAGAAAAATGTACAACGAGATTTTTACATTGGAGCATTACTTCAATATTTTGGCTATGAAGTTATTTTAGTTGTTAGCGGGATTATATTTTGTTCAAATGCACAACTGAAACAGTGCAAAACTTACATCTTTTTAATGTTTACTACTTAAAGTAATTATAGAATTTTTATCCAAAACCAATTTTTAAATAAATACTCAATCGTACATATCCTATACTTTCTAAATCCAGCTATGACTGGATAACAAAGTTTATTATTGTCACTTAAACACATAGCAGTGGGGAAACTTTAAATTCTTCATAGAAGGTTGATAATTTACTTGAAAAATGGTTTTTGGAACACAAGATACAGGAGGAATTCTGTGATGTGTTTGATCACACTCTTGACCACGGAAAGAAAGGAGAAGAGAGGCTGGATCCCAACCTGTCATGTCTTGGATCTGCCTTGGAGTTTTCTGCTATTCTTTTCTGCTCCAAGTCTCTGTCCTGTTCCCCATGGAGAGGCATCTTTGTTGAATTGAAAAGCACATGCACAAGCCTCCAACAGTCACGCTAACTGCATATATCAAATCAGGTATAAGTGAACAGATCGATATCCATGCCACTGCTTTCAACAGAATGTTGGAATGCATGCAGTTCCAACGATGTGTCTAGCAGTACCTTCTTTAGGTACATTCATGCTTCTAATAACCTGCCCCTAAACCTCCAGTGTAGCAAAGTCTCTTGCTACATCTGTACCCGGAGTATAAGAAGCAGACGCAGCAGCTGAGCAGGCCAGTCCTCACTCAGTCCAGCCCAGGAGCAGCTTGACCTAGGGAACCCCAGCAGGTGTTTAACTAACCTGCCCCTAAAAACTTCTGCTTAGCTTCCTCAGACATCCTGCTCCAGTGCTTCACTGGTTTTAGCTCTTGAAAATCCTTCCTAATGTCTGATCTGAACTTTTCATGTTGCAGTTTGAACTTTGTCCTAGCTAACTGTCCTGTACATGATGATCACCAGAATTCCCCTCTTCCTACTCCCCACCAAAACTAACCTCAATTGTTTCAGTCTTTTCAAAAACAAACGGTGTTTTTGAAGCTTTCATCATTTTTGCTACTTCCACATATACTCTTCAAATGGGCTAAACTCCTGCACCGTGATACCCCAAAGCAGCCACATTGCTCCAGCAGAGACTTTTCCAGTGGTAATGAGGACAGGAAGATCACTCCAGCTGTCTCTCAGCATACATACTCCTATTTACACTGCTCAGTAAGACACTTTCACTTTTTTTTTTCTCCCCAGTAGTTTAACACTGTTGGCTCACATGCTGTGTATAAGCCAGTGCCGTCCCCAGAGCATTTCCTCTGAATCAGCTGCACCTGACAAATCCACACCAATTCTTTCTTCTCTCTGGCCTATAGTAATAGTTCATCTGATTTTTTTTGCGGTGTTTTGTAAGAAGTGAAGTTGAGATCATGGTCTGCACTTAACAACAGGCACCAGCTACACTCTTTCATAGTTATCTAGATTATATTCTCACTTTCTAGAATGACAAGCAGAGCTAGGGTTTTTTTCCCCCAGTTTTTAAGTATCCTAGGGTGAAACCCATCAGACTCAACTGATCTGAAAGCATCTAATGAGTAGTCTCATCAACTCCAATGAGATGCATGTGCTTAAAGTTAAGCCTGTACTCAAGTGCTTTGCTGGACCAGGGCCAGAAAGCTCTGCATTTCACAGAATGAAGTTGCTGTATGTTTTCATGTTTGGCAATGGTATTACAGGAAATATAGGGCTACCCAGAAAGGAAATGTCCATATCTTATGTGACTGAAGAACACTGTAAGAACATACAAGTTATACTACAGTGCATTGTGCTTTGCTAAGGAAAGATGTGAAGCTGTTTTCAGGTCATCAAGAACGATCAGACTCACTAATTGTAGAAAAAATCCCCAAACTCTTACATGATCTCTCATCTCAGAATTACTAGTTATATAGCAGCCCTACTAAAAATGCTAGAAAATAAACTGGTATAACAGTACTTTTGTGAAGCAGCAACTCTGGTGATAAGTGAAAGGATTGTGGTTTTGAAAGGGCTGCTGAACTATTTGTGGGAACTCCTTGAATTTCTGGGCCACTTAATTCAAGACCCATATCTGCCGCAAAGGTAACAGAATCCAAGTGTAAATTTTAATAATTGCAGCAGTGATTACTTTTAGTTCTTGGCAGTTCATTACTGGCTGCACAATTCCAGAGGCTCTCGTTAAATGGTCCATGGAATGAATCAGGCATGGAATTAACCTATTTTGAGTTCCCCGAAGCTTATGTCCCATGAAGGAGTATTCACATCCCTCTCTAGGGGCCAATCCTGAAAGCCCTTCCTCATGCGAGTAATCCTTACCCACACCAGACTGCTGTTGACTTCAGTGCCAGTGCCTGTGCTAGCAAAGAGTGCACTTATGGGTAATCATTTGCAGGACTGGGTGCGTGCATTTCATGTTCCATTTGACATAAGCAAATTACTTACAGGCACAGTCCCAAGTCTACATGAAAAATTGCACTTGTTTAAAAAGAAGCGGTATTTCTGTTACATTCTTGCTTCCTTTCTAATTGCAAGCATATTTGGGCTCTGTCCTGGCTGAGGCAAATGCCAGCAAGATTGGGTGCAGTGGATGTGAATCATTATTAACTGCACAGTTCTGTTCAGATGCCAGCTGTGAGGATCCGTGGTCTGTCTGCTTGAACTCCCTAGGGAACCAACATCTGGGAAAGGGTAAAGCTAAACAGAGGGCTAATAACTATCAAGAATTCTTTCTCTTTTTAAAAGGTTCCTTTCAAATGTTTTACATTAAATCTTCTCTTTTTTCCCTCAATGTTTTTTCTTTTAGTCTAAATCCTGCAAGGATGAAGAGAGAATCCTGCTGGGATCCAGCTCACTTCTCCTTTTGCCAAAGTCAGTGTAAGACTTGGAAGGTGTTAGTATACGGTCTCCTGGGGTGGTCTTAGGGTCATTTAGGAGATGACATGGCATGTTGTCCATGAGGCTGCCCATGACAATGCTCACGAGCATTGGGTGGCTGCTGGAAGCTGCACAATGGGCATATAACACACTCTCTTCAGTGCAAAGAGCCTTAGGTCTGCGCTGGCGTAACTGAAAGCAAAACAGAGCCTAAAATTCCCCATCTAAATGGGCTCCTTTACTTTGCTATGAATAATCTGTGCATGCCTTCTCAGCACCTTTAATGCACAGCCTTTTGAAACTGACTTTAAAACTGCAACTGTAAGATTGTACAATAACATTATCTCTATGGAGAACAAAGCCAGTGCTTTGAAGATAAGCTGCTCAGTTCATTTTTTCTTCTATGTATGTTTTCGTCGGTACCTGATTAGGACCTGACAAAATTCTCTGATTTTTCTTATATGAATAATATAACCAAATCTCCCTCTATTTTTGTCAAAAGACTGGGTTAGCTGAAGAGAATGCAAGTTTTGATTCATATAAAGACAGCAGGAGCAGGTCTAATGTAATCTTTTTCTGCATTTACTGGAGTAAAATCTATTCAGACGTTAGAGTATTTTTCTCTTTTTTTTTTTGATTCCTCTTACAGCATACAAACAGGTGTAGAGTTAAAACAGAAACCATGTGTTGTGTGAGCTGCTGTTATCCCAAACCACTTCTTATGGTTCTTCAGAAGTAACTGGTCTGGGCCAGTGGTGTCACCACTTCATCTCAGTGGAAACATTAGGTTGAGCCAGATACTAAAATGATTTTCTGTGCTCTGCAAAATTATGACTCAAATGAGACCAACAAGTTCATTTCCACTGCTTGAATGTAGATGCCCAAAAGAGAAGAGTTGAGGACTAATATTTCAAAGCCTCATTCCCATACTTAGTCCTTATCCTTGAGTTTAGAAAGCCTTTACAGAAAAGCTGCAAGCCTAGTTATTTCACTGGGATGTCAGAAGTGAACTGAGATTTTGAAGAGTATGCCAATAAAGATGCTAAGCTGATGAAACCCTCGCCTAGCCAGCATCAAGGTGAAGCCTTTGCTTGGCTTTTGGGACAGACCTGCTAACACTGAATATGTGGCATCAACTAATGGTAAACACAGTGGAGAAGCTGTCACATATCTTTGTGTTAAGCCCTGTAAAATTGATTTTTTTTGAGCATTTTATTTTTGTAAAGCTTCTAAAACACTGATCATTTGAGGACTTTCACAGCGCATTAAATATGAAAAAAGATGATGATGTCACATAGCAGAACAGCTGGGATTGTGCAAGAGTCTAACTGCATATTTTGGCCCCTGTCTCCCTAAACACACCGAACTAGAGGGTAGGGACCTCCTGGCCATAGGTCCAGCTTCCTGTTGCTCGGCAAAGGTGTCGTTTAAGCCCTTTAAAAATTTTCAACATTCATCTTGGCAATGATTAATTTTTCTCCCTCTGATCCAACTGAAAGGCTGTCCCAGACTTCACTGGTTTTAACTAGCTGGAATTTATGCACGTGCTCCTTCTTCCATGGCCATGTATATAGTGTTCATGTCATAAATAACCAGAAAGTGGACGCAAAATCAATATGTGGGAAGCTAAGGCTTAAAATGTGGGATAATGTTTTAATGATCCCACATAGAGCAATAAAGGGCTCTGGCACTGAAGGGGGGACAAAGTAACCAGAAACATAGCTCTTCCAAAAAAGTGAGGATCTCAAAAAGACTGATGCTGAAGTGGAAGACGATCAAAAACAGATTGGGACTCATGGAAAGGCAGCCATAGATCCTTCAAGCCCAGCCATGCATGCAGCCAGCCCAGAAAACAACCTCTAGGTATCATTTTTGCTGGAGTGCAGCCACCAGCTGCTCTGAGCCGACAGCGACCCCACTGCGAGGCTCTGCTGCTGACCTCCAATGCTTTAATTCCTCCACATGCATCTTTTAACATTATTACAAAAGGTTTCATTTACAATTCACAGGCTGAGCAACAATGAGTACATTTCGTGGAGGTCAGCCTCAACCGTTCCTCCTAGTGATGGAATTATAGTTTAAACAGCTGGAGCATGGTCCCAGGAGGGACACCGGGATATGCTTCCTTTACAGGAGAATAAATCCATCAGGCATATTTCATGTGTCCGATAACATTAATAGATATCAGAGCTTCTTAATATTTAATGAATTCACTTGGAGGTTGTTTACTAGGGAAGGAGCAATCAGGGAAGCCTTTTGATCTGTATTGACAACAACAAAACCCAAATCTCAGCCAATGGGGCAGACTCTCTCTCCTCTATCCCTGCATCCTCCTGCTGCCTCTCTGAACCCTATCAGAAGAACCTGCCTAGTGCACGACCTGCTTTGGCTTCAGAACGTGCAAGGGTGTTTTTAGTTTCGTGGTTCAAAAGTTAATCATTTCCATGCTTCCCACAATTTAATAGAGATGCCAGAAACTGTCAAATAGCTTTCAGTTTAGTGATGGAGAAAACAGGAGAGGAAAGACAACTTGTGCAGGCATAAAACAAACAGTGTACCACTAACAGGAGCCAGAATGAGCCTGGGTGTGCTAATGAATGTTATGTCCATTAGCATAGAGATATCACTGAATGTGGGCTTTGGCAATGTCTCTCTTTACTAATGGCCTTTGGTCTTAATATTGCCATCACGTTTCCTCTTTAATTTTGCTATAATACCCAGTTTATTAGAAATTAGCAACTGAATAGCAACTGGCTTTTCTTTCTTTCCTCTATTTTATTTCCTTATTTTTGAACATAATTATCAAATTTGGTTTGACTGGGAACTAGGAGGTATTAGTTATAGAGGAGATGTGTGTTGATATCTGCCTCTTATTCAGAGGTTTCAGACGTCTCTTTACTTGCAGAGGATTTCTCCAAGAATTTAGGATAAATTTCTCTGTTTCAGAGCAAGTGTGAAGTAGGAGGCTTTTGTGCGTGGAAGATTTACAGCACGCTTCTCAATGGGATGGTCCCAACCAATGTGAACAGGAGCACAAGAGAGATATGTTCTGTTGCCATAGAGTATGAAACAGGTACCAAGGCATAGCTTTTCTGGAATCACTGGGATTTGATGGGGAAGCACACAAGTTTACATAACCTGATTCACTGAGGTCATTAAACAGACCCAGAAATCAAAGTCATGCGTCTATGCTTACATAAATGTGTAAGTCTGTTCTTGAGAGTTGTCCTGCTGACGTCACTGGCCACAATCAGAGCAGATATAAAGAACTCATACCTACTGGGTTCAGGAGAGGCATGGTAACAGCAAGAACCTCCATATGAGACTTCTGCAAGATTCCATTTGTCATGTGCCTATCTGACCACCAGAATTCAAACTGGAAATGTGCAGAGAAAGAACATTTTTTGGGAGAGGGAAACGTGAAGCCTGTTGTCTCTGAAGAAACAAATTCCTTCCACTTCCTTGTTATCCAACAAATAAAAGGTTCTGGGGGACAGGACTGCTTTCTGCATTCCTGGAGGTGGGAGAAGCACAGGACACGGAAAAAATTGTTTCAGCTGGAGGATGATTTTGAAAGCTGAGCAGAGTGCCCAGGAATTATTATATTTTGACATTAGAAGTAGATTAGAAGTTAGAAGTAAATAAACAAGCGAGAATCTTCAATAAAGTGTATTCACAGTGAAATCTTGCTTTCAGATGGACATTGATACATTTACATCACTAATGCAAATGCTTGCCACGTGATTGACTGTAAAAGGGACTGGATTTTATAGTCTTAGTAATGTCTTTTAATCTTATGCTCTTGGATGAATGCAGATTTCAGAGCTGTGTCCATTTTTCCTTCATCTTGCGCTCAAAATCTCTATTAATAACTGTTTCTGAGTTACGAGCAAGTTAGGCCAGGATGGCAGATTTCATTCATAATTTTAGTACTTCATTTGTCAGCATTCATCAAAAACAGACTGCATCTCTGGGTGGAAAACTTTCAGCAGATTACCCAGGGTTACCAGTTTAGAAGAAGGAGTTGCTGTGAAAATTGGTGAACTATGTAGAGAAACACATTGCATGTGAAAGTCATTAGGATTGTTCACTTGCGGGTTATTTTTTTCTTCTTGTTACTGTTTGGTTTTCAGATTTTCTGTTCCTTAAAAAGTGGAGAAGTAAGCAGATGGTGGATTTCCTGAGAGCCAGGGCTGCTCCACTGATGAAGTGCTGTCATTCTTAGCGAGAAAATCACCACCAGCCTTCACCTTTTAAAAGAAATCATTTTCAGGTAGAAGCACATTTAAGATAATTTCAATCAAAGCACTAAACCAGAAGCAGATGTTCAGATATGATTTAGAAATATTTAACTGCTTTGGCAGAGAAAGCACATGGATTGTTTTTAACAGACACTGGGTGCCTCTCCGTTGCTGTTTCCTTTTCTTTATTGCCCATCAATGGCAAGGGGTTAAACAAGAGGCTCAGCTGCAGCTCTGCTAAATGGCTGATATAAGGAACAGGTAAAAATACCTGCTTGATAGGAGTGATCTAGCTTTTCATCAGGTTCCGATGTCAAATGCTGATAGCTGAGATGTACATGCGAAGGAGCTCTCCTAGCAACATCTTATTCCATAAAACTCTAACGGCGAGAAGAAAAGCAAGCTGCTCCTTTTTTTCTTCCCCCTTCTTCTTCATTTGATTTGTCAAAACTTTCTAATTAATACATTTTGGAAATGCAAAAAAATCCTGGAGGATAAAGGACCAGAGACCTCCCTTTGGAAACTGAATCTTCTCTGGAACAAAAATTGAAAGCGATAAAAGCTGAAACTAATTTCCAGATGGAATAAATTGGTTCCAGGGTTTCTTGAGATTTTGGCCAACATATTGCACAGCTGAAGCAGAGCCTCAACTTGCTGATTTTACCAAGGGAAAAAGTCTCGACGAGGACACGCTCCCCTTGAGAGCCCATGTGCTGCTCAGGCAGTTCTGCTCTGCCTCAGCCACCTCTGAAAGCAGAGCGCACGTCTCACTGAGACCATCACTGTCACCCTCCCAGGGTGACAGCCTGGCAAGCTTCAGCTCCCTGCATCACTTCAGAGTCACCTAAACATTCCCAAGCCCTGTCAGACTCCCAACCTGTGCGGCCAGGCGAATTTTATCTGATTGGAGCAGGGTGGGCCTGGTTTATTTATTGTTTAATTAAGTGTAATATCCTTGACAAGGTGCCTTATTGACATTGCAGCAAATTAAAGGCCTTATTATGCGACAAACACTGTCATCACTCAAGCAAAACTTAGTTCAGAGGGGAATTTAGCTGAAGAAAGGACCGCAGTTTTTGAGTGCACCTAGTATTGGAACAACCTCCACCACAGTGTAAGGAGAACTGTTCCAAGGTGGAACATGGGATTCCTCTACACATTAAGCCTTTTTCCCCTCTGTTGTGATAGCCAGTGGTGACTGTCCTTTGAATGCAGGCTCCTACTCAGAAGATCAACACTTCTTTCTCCCGAGGCTAGGTGTCCAGCCATCGTGTCACATGGCTGCATCTACATTTGAACCCACAATACATAAGGTGAAGTGAAAGCTTCTGGGCATCTAGTTGGTGGAGAATAATTATTCTTAAGAGAAGAAACCCTCATTAATATTTCCATGTCATAAAATTACAAATCTTGTTCCTTTTCAAGAAAAGAAGGAAAAAAAGCCCTTCTTAAAGCTTTTAAAAACAATAAAAATTGCTTGTTTAATAAGTGCTCTTTTGCATGCTTGCCAACAGCACAAACTGTATTATCCAGAACAGTCATCTGTTTGGGGTTTCCAATGTTAAATAAAACCTCAACTAAGCACAAATTTGAGAATAGGCTGAAAACACTCCACTCAATGGCAGCTTCTTCCTCAGCATGCAGGGCTGGTGCTTGGGGACAGTTTTCCATACAGCTGGGATGGCTCATATCAAACCCCACTAGAACTCCCTTCCTACTGATATGTATGATCCATGATTTGTCTTACATGGCATAATGGAAATCAAGGGGCGGCATCTACCCATGATATTCACAAATACCATTTGCTAGATTCTGGATATTTGGCTGGCTAACTCAGGCTGGTCTTAGAGATGTTTTCAGCAGAGAGACAGTGCAGGTTCCCTAATTCCCCATATCCCCATAGGGACACAAAGGGTTTTGCAAAGGGTTGGCCTATGCTGAAGAAAGACTGAAAAGGGGTAGAGCAATTCAAGGTCATTCTTAGACCACTGTAGCTCTCTGGATACCTTTTTTCCTTGGCTCAGAACACCTGCTTCACAACCCCATCTAGAATGCGGCCAGCTACAGCTGAAACTGACCACATGTGAACACCTCCTGATACTTAATAAAACCCTACCTGGCATGCGTGTTTGTGAAGTTCAGGTTACAAACACCGTTTTAGTATCTTTATCTCTGAGTAGTGGAGGTTGGAGCAGATTAAGCTCCCTGCACAGCAATGAGAACCAGAGGTGATATTCTTTTTGCCCTGATGGAGCAGCCCCCTCCCGCTGCAGCACATTGCCGCAGTGGAGCAGCCCTCCCAAGGAACAGACGAGCTCCCACTGCACAGCATTGACTTGCCTGCTCATGCATTATTTCTTGCTGGAGTTGGAGGAGGATTTCTGTCTCCTGAGACCCTGGTGCCTCTACTAGCCCTAGCTGGCAGGCTCCATCACAGAGCAGGTACTGGAGAGTGGCATACCAGCCAGCTGGGGAGAAACACTATATGCTCTACTCTCCTTTGCATCTCAGGAGAGATGCTGGAGGAGAGATTCTGCCTCTGACAGCAGCTGACAACCCTGATCAATAGCTGTAGTTTAAAAAATATACTAATTAAATTATTAGAGCTTTCTTGTGACAGCACTGCCTCCTCACACCAGACCCTACAGAATAAGATGCTCTCTGCAAGCTCCTTCCCCATCTGATATGCAGCAAGAAGAGGGGTTCAGGTGCTTTGTATTCTCAGAGGACCAAATATCATGCCACCATGGGATTAGTAATAAAAACCATGGGGTTTATTCACCAACAAAAACATTATTTTCCAAGTAAAATGGCACATGTTAGGGCAGCACACATCATTTGGAAGCAAGAAGTTTGTTTGCTTTACTGAAAAATGAATTATTTCCAGTTTAAAATTGTGTTATTTTGTTGCCTGCTACGTACTTTTCTATTCTCTCCCATCAACCAAATTACTGACTGTTTTTTTTTTTTTAGCAGGGAGGGCAAAGGTGATGTAATGATCCACAATTTTCCCCCAAACATGCTATCCATATTTTATTAACTAAGTAAATTATTTAAACACGTTCACTTACACACATGCTTCCTCTTATACACATGCCTCACATTCCTGCCAGTGCAGCCTATCTAGGTGTAATGAGATGCTCTTCTCTGGATCTTTTTGCCCAATCAGACTGTAATTAAGCCTATGAAGATGCAGGTAAATGTGCAAGAAGCCTGTTTAATTAAAAATGAAAATGAGGATTTAAGTATCAATTTGTGTTCTATTCAATTATCTGCAAGATTCGTAAAGTAACGTTACCTTTCAGTACCTTTTAATTCAGAAAAGAAAAAAAGCACAAAACTGAACCTAGCCTACATTAAATTCATATTTCCATATGGCATGGTTACTTCCACATTCCAGAGAAATGCTGGTATATTACGGAAAATCCTATGAAAAACAAAATGATTGCATCAATTCATGGAGGGCAAAAAAAAAAAAGTGCTGTCAGAACACAACAGACTGAGTCAATGTATAGCTTGCATATGGAAACAATGACATGATTGTTTACTCACTGGTTTAATGATATTCACTTTCTCCTAATGGCAATGTTGAAAATGTGAATGCCAGATGTTGAGCCTACAGTGCAGAAGCGACAAACGCTGGAAGGTCTATAGAAAGGAATTTATCCTGACATCAAAATATAGCGTAACTCTTCAGTTTATTAATGCTGTCTGTGTTATGTTTTTTAAATTTATATTAAAAAAATAATTTCATGTCTGCAGTTTAAATTTCCATATTTTATAACAGTTCAGCAACAAATTTACATATTTCCTGGAATCTGCAGATATAAAAGCGGTAAAACACTCCAGGCATTATTAGATAGTAGATTATAACCCATTACTATTGTTTCAATTAGCAATGTAAAAGTGACCTGCAGTGTTCAGATGACCCACTAATGGATTTAAATGCTTTCAAATATTAATGCAGGTTTTCTAAAGACGAATCCCAAACCCATTATTCCTGGAATAACCGTGAGCTGAAAAGCTGGCAATGATTGTGCATTATGTGGAAAGGCTCATGGTTAATTAAATGAATACCTAGCATTACACTGTTCACTTTAGTGCTACAAAATTATTTCTCATTGATTTTTACATTCTGAGCCTGTGATTCAATTTACTTCTGCAATTTGTGTTGTTGTGTCAATAAAACAGAACTGCTTGAAGATGGGAGCATTAGAGAGGGATACATACATTAAGACCCAATGAAAACCATAGTTTTCCTATTTTTTTCCTTTTGAAACATCATTTGTAGGCATCACTTTATTATGTATTATTAATACAATTTTGTTTGTTTCCATCTGCTCTTTCTTATTTTTATATTCAGGAACTGGAATGTTAGTGATTGCTTAAGGGTGAGTAGCTAATTTCTCAGTAACAAGTTCTCCCACTATCAAGAACAAAAGCACCATCAACACAAGTCTGTTATTTCATGTTAAATGGACTAGAAGGGCTCAATTCATCAAAGCAATCATGCTGGAGAGTCAGGGAGTTTTTAATTTGGCAAATGCACAAAGTTGAATTTTTAAGTTATTAAAATGAAGAATTCTGAGAAGAGAATGAAGAATCAGAATCAGTGCAGCATGATGTTTACGAAATGCTTGTTCAGTTTGATGTAAAATATCGTCCGGAAGAAGGGGGAGAAATGCTTTCCATAGAGATGCTCACTGCAGAAAGCTGTGAGTAAGCTCTCTGGTGGGTTGTAACACTTACCTGATGTTCTTTAGGATACTTCTACCGTCTAAAAAGGGGCTTGTGAGCTACTTCTGCCCATTTTCCATCACTCAGCTGATAATGCTCTCAAGGATCTTGGGTCTTGGCCACCTGAGACTGTTTGCAGAGCACATACATTTTATAGCATCTGAAAAAATTTTAAATTAATCCCATTTATCCTTACATTCTGCTTTGTGCAACATGTATGTAGTAATATTTGCCTCACATTTCTCCCAGGACTTAAAGCAAATTTGATCCCCAAGGCCAAGAAGAATTAAGGAAATTGAGTGTTACATGTCAGACTAAGCCTTCTGCAACCCCAAGCAGACAGGAATCAGCCTCCACAATGAGCCTGAGTAATAACAAGATCTTGAAAGAACGGCACTTGTGGTTCTCCTTCTGTGGCATTGTACCGAAATGACTTATCTCACATATATTATTATTTTCAAGGTAAGTTTTTGAAATGGGTGTTTGAATCTTAATATCTATATATCAGGGAAAATCAAAAGCAATTCCGTTAGACTTGGTGGGACTGTAATGATGTAAAATCAGTGCAGGTGAGAAGATAATCAGGCCCACACTGTTCATTGTGTGGCACAGTCCTGTAATCACTTACTTGCATGAGTAATACTGTCTTCAGGAAGTTCACTGAGTTCAATCAGATTATTTACATGAGTAAGCATCTCCTCGTGTGTGTGCACCCTATTTTCATATGTTTAATGTCTCCAAGAGGGAAGTAACTATAAGCCAGCACTGTGAATGAAACATAAGATATAAAACATGTATAGAAATGAATTAAATTAGAAATATTAAAAATATACAAAAAAAAAAGGGATCAAATTTGTTTTTGCCTCAGGGTACTGCTTTTCAGAAACCAGAAGGTGTGGCAGAAAATCCTATTCAACGTTAGGGTCATTATAATCTCGGATAATTAAATGGCTAGGGAGCTGTTTTGTGTTCATCAGCTAGGACAACGCATTTGGAACTAAAATGCACTTATGTGTAGCCTCACTCAGAGCATTAGCCATTACTTGAACCTTGACCATAAACACTCAGCGTGACAGTAGCCAGTTTTACATATAGAAACAGCTAAATGAGGATACATGCTGGTGATATGGATTAGAGACTTTTTCTGTTGGCAGACAAAAACAAAAACAAAAACAAAAACCATTGAAGCTTTGCTATTGGCTCAATTGGAAAAGAATCCATCTCTCATTGCTTAAGGTGAGCAGCCCTCAATGTAATTAAAAATTTCCTGTAAAGTGGGAGCATTGTGTCAGGATTCCTATGATAGAAGAATTTCATTCTGTGGTATGGTATGGCATCTGTAGGTAAATACTAATTATGTACTTTTTATTTTTAATGGATGGAAATGCCATTTATTCATTAAAATATGAAAAAGTTTCCTAACCACTATGATTCTGCAGTTAATTCATTCTCATTTTACCACTCTCTGGAATGCTGTTTCCTTTTCTTTCCCATTTCACAGAAGAACTTTAAATACAATTATTTTCCCCTCATTGTTTTGTCCATTATACTATAAAATGCAGTGAACAAAACCCATAGTTTGGCTTGTAGAGAGTAACCTTCTGACTCTGAACTGAGGAGAACACACTGTGTTGTAGTTGCACATCCATCGATTGTAAGAAGGTTGCATTGGGTAGGAGACCCTGTTTCTGAGAGTTTCAGGGCACTGTGTGTCCCTAGGAATGAGATTATCACCGGTAGGATCAGGTAGACAAGATTTGTCAATATCAGTAGCTGCTTTCTTTAAGTGAGAAGTACAAGTTTGGATTCAGCAAACCCCAATCAAGTGATCTGACTAAAACAGATGAAAGTAACAAAAGCTCGATCTGAGGAAAGATTTAAACACCTTAATTAGTATCAAGGTGAAGTTTAGGAGATATACAAGCAAGGGCAAATTTCCCATTTTCTAGGCTGCTGAAGCACCTACCTTTCCGCATGTTGACAGTCTTATCAATGAGTTACACAGTCATGGTCTATTTTCTCTGGTACTTATTTTGACTCAGGACAATTTTCTTTCCTTTCTATTCAATGGTTTAGTTTCAACAGAAAGGAAGCTTCTGCAATGGGGCATAAAAATAATAAAAAGAGGATCTATCACAGTCTGATAGGGATAGGACAAGTGGGAATGGTTTTAAACTAAAAGAGGGAGATTTATGTTAGATGTTAGGAAGAAATGCTTTACTCAGAGGGTGGTGATGCACTGGAACAGGTTGCCCAAAGACGTAGATGCCCCATCCCTGTAGATGCCCCATCCCATCAAGGCCAGGTTGGGTAGGACCCTGGGCAGCCTGATCTGGTAGGTGGCAACCCTGTCCATGGCAGGAGGGTTGGAACTGGATAATCTTTAAGGAGCCTTCCAACCCAAGGCATTCTGTGATTTTGTGACCTCAACTATGGGTGGCTTGTTTCTTAGGCTGGTGCACTGAGCATCAGGACACCCTTCTGCAGTCCTTCAGCAATCATTTCTACAATCAAAGACTGTGCCCCTCTCTGCTTGTAAAGAATGGCTGGGACACGATTTTCCTGGAGGGTGTTCTGGACAGTGAATAGACACGATCCTAATAATGTCCTTTTTGGTCATATGTAAGAGGGTTGAAATGAAGCATCTAACTCAAGTATGCTGGATTTCAGACATCTCTCATTCTCTTCAGTGTTTTCTTTTGGTTAAGATACTATCCTCTTGATCTACTTCATATGCATCTAATACTCCAACTTGAAGCCACTGTGTGGAGATTTTAGGCTAGCACATAAGTGCTTTGGTTCTGGAATTTAGTGGTTATCAGAGATCAGTAGTGATCATTCACGTCCATCCTTCTCCAACTGAAATGAGAAGCAGGGAATGAATAGAATCTCCTCTGTTCTGCTCATGTACATAGTAGGGATGTCTTCCAAGCTGCTTTCTTTGATGTTGCTGTTAGAAGAGAGAGACATGAACACCAAAATCCTGTACAGGTTAATTCACTCCTGCTTTAGAGGTGTTTTAATCCCAGCTCAGACATGGTGCAATGAAGTTCAAGATGTAAAACTTCCTCTTGATCAAGTCTCCAAGTCTGCATTTCTCAAAGTTAAAAATGTTCATATAATTGTAAAAATAAGTATTGACCATCTAGGCTTTTCTTTTGTTTTAGGAATAAACATTGCTTATAACAGTTGTTCACCCAAGCATATGTTTCCTATTCATTGTTTTAAAAGGAGAATTTTGCCAAGGCAAGAACAGAATTTGGTCCTTTTTAGATCAGTGAGTGCTGTGGGTATAAGTATTCAAGATTAAATTACGTGAACAGAAAAACAAATATCCTGTGTAAAAGCTATTCTGTAAAAGCTATACAGGCTAATTAGAAAGACAGAAACAGAAATTATTATGGCAATAAAGAATTAGAACACAATAAAGAGTATAGATTTTAGATATTTATTGTGGACTACCAACACTGTGTATGGATTACACAGCTGTGAGGAAGTGATTTCAAGAAATGTTTACTTACCTATAGAGTTAGTGTATCCATTAAAATTATGTATTTTTAATAAAAAATAAAATGAAGTCAGTCGTTTGGACAAAGAACATAGAGAGTATCTATAAATTACAAAAGCCAGACATCAGTAATACTTGCAAGACTTGTTACTAATTATTTCTTATAAGAAATGTAACTGAATTTGGAAGAAATCCTGAAAATGAAAAGGGGAAGGTACAGGATAAAAGCTTCTTTATACTAAGATAAAAAAATCTGAAACTGCATTTTATGCAAAGCTTGAAGTGAATTCAGATCCTTTGTTATGGTTCACATGTTTTCAGCTTCCCACGTTTAATCATAACAACCTCCTTGTGGTTTAATTATGATCAGAGTTCTGAAGATGATTCAACCACTTTCACTGAGAATTTGACTTGCATTGATCAGAAAAAAAATTATATCTCCAAGTCTTGATTAACCATTTAACTGAAAAACATTCCTTTTTTGAGACTACCTTATGCTATGATAAACTAAAGATGTGTAAACTGTGAATCATAACCTAG
This sequence comes from Penelope pileata, assembly GCA_013396635.1. Classification (NCBI taxonomy): domain Eukaryota; kingdom Metazoa; phylum Chordata; class Aves; order Galliformes; family Cracidae; genus Penelope; species Penelope pileata. Next base: position 639,811 of record WBMW01005542.1, read on the forward strand.
GAAAAGCATATAATAGCTGCTTACAGGCTGTAAATAAGATTGCATTTTAGCATGTTGGTATGACTTTAACCCCTTTGTACGCAAGTTTTTGTACAGGTTGCATGCCTGAATTAATCAGGTTTGGAGAAGAAGTGGGTGATAGCTATTGTGTACAGTTAGTAGACCTCAGGCGTGGCTATTTTCTATAGGGAGCTAGCCCATGCAAAATTAAGCATGGGATTCTTAGGAGTGTTCAGTGTGTCTACATCATAAACTGAATGCCATGGGCCCCGGGGAGGTGAAGGCTGAATACTTATGAAGATCCCACCCCTTAGCATGAAGCCTCTTGACTATAGCACCAGTGGAAGTGCAAACCCTTTAGGTATTCTGCTCTAATTTGCTTTCATTATTTCAGGCTAAAATGAAGCAAATCTTTTACCTGTGGCATATTTTGTGCTCAATTATTAGGGCAGAATCTGATACTGCATACACCTTTTCAATCTCAGTGACTAATTTTTGTGTCTTGACAGGAGCAAGTTCAGGTAAACTTTGCATAGGCAATAACCTTTTTTTGTTTCATTTCACCTATGTAATGTAAAAGAGAAAGAGTCTAAATGATTGAATGCATTTCTAAAATCATAAACTGCATTGAAAAGCCTTGTCAAATAAGAAACTTGAAAGGTGAAGGTACATTGCTGCAAAACTTGCTCAACAATGAAATCCACACAACTCTTCTATTTGAAAAATTCTCATTCCCTTGATAATTTTAGCTTTAAATCAAATGAAATTATGGGATAATAAAAATCACACCTGCTTACTCACATGAGAAAATTCAGCAAATAAAATCATGTCTTTTACATAAATATTCAATGAGCATGCATGTGCTTATCATGCATTGACCCGAACTTCAGACGCACAATACCGAAGTATAAATTCAAAAATCTGCTCTTATTTGTATGAGAATGAGGCTTTTAACAAAGATTCCCACTTCTGCTAAACCCTAAATCTTAACAATACCAGAAAGGAATTCCTGTATATGCTGGAATCTGTTCTATGTTAATATTTAAACTCTTCAGTTTTCAGTTTTATTAGAAATTGTTCAACAAAAGTAACACAGAACATTTTGTACCAAGAAGGAGCTGCTGGACATTATCACAAATTCCCACCTCGGTGAAACTCTGAAGGTGTCAAGTCGTAATGACTTAATCAAGTGCAGATCTTAAAACCTTAAATATTCACGCATGCTTTTGAAAGAAGGCTGAAAAAATATATAAAGGAAGGAAACACAAAATTTGACACTATTTTCAGAAAATAAGTTTATTTTAAAATTTAAAATAAAAGCTGAAAATTTGCATGGAAATTAGTGTACAGCAACCTTATTTGAGATAAGATTAAGCTGCTGCGATGTCAAAATTTGCTGTTGATAAGGAAGCTCAAATGTATTACACTATGTTGTATTTTGCCTCCCTTTCACTCAGAAAGTGTATTCATTATAATAAATTTACACTTTACTATGTAAAATTCATTCATATAGCCAGAAGCTTATAAAAAGAATATAGACTAAAGAGCAAGTTGCATAATGAGATCTAATCTATGTAAAATAAGTCCCAGAAGAAATGTCCTTTACTTTGATCGTATCCCTTGAAACAAGATCCCCCGCTGGAAACCGCAATAAAACGAGAGCTTGGGAAAACTCGCCTGGCAAGCAAGTTAGGTTTTTAAAAACAAAAGCTTGCCAAGCCCACTGACCTCATGATCCCGGGCAAAATGTAATTAAGGCTAATAAAATCTTTCGGACTCCCTGGGGCTCAGTGGGAGAATAAAGATTTTGGGGAGCTCACTGGATGCTCCTGAGCACTCCTCTTTACTTCTGTGCAGATGAAACAGGTACATTGCCAGGTACAGGAGTGGAACTGATGGCCATTCAGGGTGAAATAATCATGCAGGGATGTTCCCTGTGCAAGTAGACATACAGACACACATAGAGGAACAGGAGTCTTAACAGCTCTTCTGGGTCCTGGAGCGTTTTGGTGCTAGCTGGTGGCTCTGATTCACAGGGACAATCTCTTGCTCTTCACTGCGAACACGGTGGATGAATCACTGCTGCTGGGAGATTATAATGCTAAATTAATTTTTTTAACTGCTTTGCTGTTCCAGGAGGAAAGGTGCTATGCGAATTCAAAACCTCCTTACTGTGAACTGCAGACTTCGAAGGAGACATGGTAGTGGCCTCTCATTTAAATTACCAGCAAAAAGCACCCCATGCCTGGAAAGAAAATAAAGCTCATGCATTTTGTCAGCAATGGTATTTTCTAGCTGTTGTGTTTTAGTTTATAATCCCATGAAATATTCTAAGTCAAGATGCGTAAATGGTAGCTTATCAGGGTACCACTGATAAATTAATAAAGAGATCAAATAATTCATATAGAACTGTATTATTTTCCTCCTGATGTGGCATCAAGCCTGAGAGTGTTCTTGCACAAACACTTCAGAGCACACGTCAGTACCAAGATAACCACAGCTTCTGGGTGCAAGGCTATGGTTGAAGGTTCCTGGTGTGCTACTGTGCCTCTCAAGGCTCATGGTAGAGCTTCCAGTGCCCCTTTGGGGACAGCTGGAGTTGGGGAGATGAAGAGAGAATGTTGGGGGAAAGTTGTGGAAGGCACCGCGGCTTGGCCCTCAAAGTTTTCATGGTGGATGATTTGCCCTTTGTTTTTCTTTGGTTTGAGGTGGCTTCTCAATGGCCAGCTGCACATCACCCACAGAACTGGTTGGCCTGTCAGAACAGGATGCACAGATGTGCAGGGTCAAGAGAAACCCAACGGCTCCACCACACTAATCCTACACCAGAGCTATTCCCCATCATCCCAAAGAGACCTGTGTGATCCTGCCAACCTTTCCATAAGCCATCTTTCCCTGCCCTTCCCTTGTCCACTCAGTGTGGAGGAGGAGCTTTGCTCCTTTGATAACCATAAAGGAGGGGAAGAAAGCTCTTGGCTCTCCTTCTCCCCCAGCACACGTGGACAACACTGTCAGATCATTTAGGAAGAAATGATGAAAATGAGTAATTTTTACATCATTTCTCTAGCTGTTTTTTTCCCCATTTGGCTTCATTTCATATATACATAAACCAGTTTACAAATATTATTATCAAGCCTGAGTTATGGAAAGCTTATCTAATGTACGACTTGTCTTAAAGACTGTTAGAAGAATGATTTCTGCATAATGAAACCTCAGGAATACACAAGTGATCTTAGCAAATACAGTATGACTGCTGTGTGGTTTCCCATTGCCTTTGTAGTTTCTAAGACACTATAACATTATTTAATTAGCTAAAATTTCCTCTCTCTTGAGGATGGAAACTCAATGAAATGTCAACAATGCTGTCAGTCTGCTTCAGGCTAAACTCATTACACAAAGGCTCGCGATAAAAATAGTCCAAGACAGATTATTTCGTTGCAAAACATAGGCCCACACAACTCATGCCTCAGAAACCAGATATGAAAACCATGCAAGTGCAGCATTTTGGGGGTTAATGGGACTGTTATTTTCCACCAAGCAATTATAGACTCTATGTACTTTCACTGCTTTATGTATGGCCAACAAAAATGAAAAAGAAAACTATTAAATCCTGCCAATGATTTCTTGCAGGCTGTTTACTAAGGGACATTCTTACATTAGTCAAAGGCTGATATGAAATCTATATCTTTGCTTTAAAAATTCACTTTCTCTCATACCTGAGAAAGTGAGTACATATTGTATTTTAAGTAAAATGTGATGAGGAACAAAGGAAAAGTAGTTTCACTTAATCTGAATTATTACTGATATTTCAGAATACATGTGCTCATTACTAAGCATAATAAAATTTGGCATTTCCTATTGTCAGAAGGTTTATAAAGGCTAAATTTCTTGATTTATTTAAATAGACAGATAGGAAAGAGCGAACTACAAAAACAAGTGCTATATACTGAAGGCATGTGAATTACCTCCTTCCCAAGGATAATGCAAATTAGAAGTATGTAAAGCTTTGTCTGCACCTGGGATCTTTAATGAGTATAAAGAAAAATCAGACGGAGATTCTCCTGGGAAAAGAGAGGATCGTTATTTGAATAACCTGCAGTGAATTCTAATCAATGCAACGTGACTTTGAAAATGAATGTGGTCTTTCAACCCGCTGTACATGAGCCATAATATTAATCATAACTTCATGGCACAGTAAAGCCTATAACAAATGGTTATTCAGTGGACTAACGAAAAGAGCATTCATAGTGGGTGGAAGGTAGGGGCCATATATCCAGCAATTTTTTTGTTGTTTGCAAAAACATCTGTCTAAATATATATATAGTGCACATATGTGAATGTGAGTGTTTGTGTGCATACTCATCTTACATGTGTGTGCCTCTGATTTAGAACATAAGCAGAAAATAGGTTTGTTTTCCTTCAGGAGTGATGTGAACAAGCAGTGTCTTATCCTGTTATGCTTCAAAGAATATTATCTAGTGTTACACTATTTAACACAAAGCTTGGGATCATTTTTTTTTTTAAAATAAGGTTTTCTGGATATACTAGTCGTGTATCTACTGGTGTTTGAAGACTCTACTCTGCCTCTAAAAGGCTGGAGGTAATTTGTGCATTCTCTCTCCACCACTAAGCTTTGTTCACGTTCCTATATTTGTTGGAATAGATTAACATAAAGCATGGTTCACTGGCTATGGTTCACTGGCTGCAAAGTAGAAACATGATGCTGATTTATTTACTTAGAGCATAAACCAGAACTTTCATTTTTTTTAGTTTCAAGAATTAAAATCAATAAGCTTTTTGACATTCTCACTATTAACATGTTTATATCAGAAAAAATCTGTGTCCAAAATCAGAATTTCAAAGAAGCATATCTAAAGGAAATCAGATGTATTTCACAATGTATTTTGAGGGGCAAGTGCATATTTTAGCCAGAGCGTTATTTATCTAGGACACAGGGAAGTAAATATATCTTGTTTTGTTGATGTGATGTGGTGAGGATGTTCATATATAAGCAGTAAAATGTGACAAGCTCTGCCATAAAATGCTATGCACCAACATGCACAGCAAGATTTTTTTCTTCCTGCAGGAGGAATTTGTCACCCTTGCCTTGGTGGATGCACACCCTGGAGGTCTGCCCGGGCATGGAACTCCAGTGTGGCAACCCGGCCCGCATCACGGTGTGTAGCATTGTGTGGAGATAGCAACAAAATTTGTACAGTGCTGATGTAACTGCATTAATAGATTCACATACAGACTAAAGTACAACTGCTGCCAGCGGCAGCCCTCAGGCAAAAGCTCCAGAAGAGTGCAAGAGCCTTGAAGGTTAAGCTCGAGATCTGTCAGTCTGGAGTATGAAGCACACTGCAGAGTTAAAGGCCTTCCACTTGCAACGTCTTGCCATCTGACCCTGGACACTCAAATTGATAGTAGGAACTTATCACATAACCATCAGTGATCTAGGGGAAGAGAGGTTGTCTTACCTATAGTGAAAAAATCAGAACTGTGAGAGAAAAACACCAGCGGACCCACAAAAAAAAAAAGGGAGGGGGGGAAGAGTCAGAGTAGGTAATTACATGAATGCGTTCTAGGAGTACAAAAAGCAAACAAAATATCTGCCTGTGAATTCTATGTAAATACCTAGCAGACTTGGTTTCACAAACTTTGTTTCTGAACTACTACTTTTTTTTTGTTGCTGTTAAATCATGTCAAAAGGACAAAGCAAGAGCCACAGGATAATTAGGATCTGTTGGAGGGAACTGGTGGTTGCAGAGACCAGTCTGAGTAGCTGCCTTCGTGTAGAGGGTAGGGTGTTATTTTATCACAGAGTATCTTTGGGCAGGAGATTACTTAAAGAATAGGAGTGTTTAAACTAAGGAACAGTGATCTAAGAAAATGCAATTTTTAACAGTAAGAATAATTCTTTGAAATAAGCATCAAAAAATGAGTTAAATTTTCTGTGACTTCAAATTTTGAAGAGAAGATAGGGTTGCATTCCGGAGGAGATGTCATAGCTTCTTCAGAATATGTGAGTTTGATGAAAGAATTGTCTGGTAAATTTTATATTCTACATTAATACAAGTCAAATAAGATGATAAAAACCAGGTAGAGGTTTTTTTAAGACTGTTTCTGCCTCTCCCCATTAATACTGGCCAGTCTGATGCATATTTACCTGTTTTGTCAGGTAGCATGATGGCCTCATAGCTGAGCAATTGCCTGGTTGGGTCAGAGTTGATCCATTGACCTTTAAATCAATTAATTATGTTGCAAAACAGTGGGTTAAATGACAGTAACATCATTCACATCAGCATCACAATGATTTTGCTTTCAGTAAAGTAAGTGCCCTCTCGAGGTACTCTCAAGGACACATGATAAAGAATATATCTTCCTTTGAAGAGTCACAAGTTTTAAAAGCTTAACAATAAATTCAAGCTTTCTTGAAGATTTATGATGAAGGATGACAGTAAGCCATTCAGTGGTTGCAAAGAGGGACCATCATCAGAATCTCCCAGTAGTTTTCTTGCCAGTACCCTTGGTCTCACCTATTTTGAACTTGATGTCAAGCTATTAGGGCTTGCTGTGGTATCTGGGAAGATCTAGTCTCAATGCTGTGCTGTATTTTAAAAGGCTCCTTCGGCTTAGTTGCATTTTGTACTGTGAACATTAACCATTAACTCTTGGCTCTCTGTTGCCTTTTTTTTTTTTTTTTTTTTTTAACCTGTGGAAAGATATTCTTTGTCTATACAGTAGGGGAATGTGCAATTCACACTCCTCTTGCAGCAGCTTGGAACACCCGAAAGTCAGGCTGTCTTCTTGTCAGGGGCGTAGACTTAAGCCATTCAATGGTCTTTGCACAGCTTTCATGCCAGATGATCAGCTCCTCAGAGGAATAAAACTCAGTAGCCTGACTGTTCAAGGACAAGCAGGGAATTTAAGTCCCCAGGGGACATTCAAGATTTTTTTCTGCGCTTTTCTGGAGGGCAACAAGTTCCAGTTGAATTTCAGGAGCAATGAAGTGGTTATATCCCTTTCTTTTGGGTAAACCACTGAAGGAAAAAATAGATTAACGTGAAGCATGAGGAGAGAAGGGAAAATAGACTTTGCATTTTGTCCTAACTCCTTTTTATCCTTATAGCTACAAAGTACATTGATTTGATTGAAACTAAAATAATAAATCGAAATCTCAGAATTTAATCATAGGCATTAGATATATATTCTGTCCAATTTTCAAAACAAGTCTACAACAAATCTACAGTATTTGTGGCTGTATTTAGATAGTCTGGAATAATAATACAATTTTTTCAGATCTCCATTATGGATGATCTTCAGTTTGCCTCAGTGTTTTTCAAGCATGGTTTTCTTTACCAGCCAATATGGAGCACTCTTTCTTGAGATATCTTTTGTTTGTTTTGTTTGCAATTGTATTTTACATTTTTCTAAGCTAGCCAGATCTGAAAGTGGAATTCACTAAGGCAAAAATTTCACCAGCTGGGGCTCCAACTGACTGATCCGTGCTCTTATTCCCTATCTCAAGAAGAAGAGCTTTGATATGATAAGTAGGAAGAATGGTGCCAGTACAATAACAGTAAGATGACAAAACTAGGCTGCTCAAGGAATTGGTTTCTGTCTAAGCCCAATTAACTGGAAGATGGTTCTATTTTTGGTTTGGTTTGGTTTTACTACGGTTTAGGATATTTATGGTACTGATAAAAAGTCTGTGTTTTGGTTATATATTTCTTCAAATACAAAGTTTTTAAGATCTAAATCTGTCATTGTGGCTCATTTTACTCAAGCCACTTCATAAAACTTAATAAGGAATTGGATTTTAGACAGAAGAAAACTGTCCGATACTTAAAAGAGAGTATAGAAAGAATTACGCATCTCTACTGCTTTAAAAACTCTTCAAATTTAATTTCCAGTCTGTGTTACAGGTTTCGTCTCCAACAGGGCACATAATTTGCTGTAAGAATTTTATTTTCAATACAATTCTACAACACATCAGTTTAGGAGTAATTTCATGGAGGACTTCCTGCATGCCTGTTTGTGTATGTCCTACATGCAGGAATCAGCACTGAATGGAAAATCGTTGAATTCACTCTCAACAGAGAGTGAAAACTTGAGTCCCAGTGAAGTTGCAGAGTTTAGCTGTTGAATTTAATGGAATCAGTACCACCCATGAGTTTTAGCTGTATTTTCATGCTATTTGAAAGTCATTAGAGATGCTGGAGTTACAGAAAGAGATGGAAGAATAAAAATAGTTCCACCCAATCAGAGAGGCCAGAACAGGAAAGAGACTTCATCCATCAGAGATTAACAGATACTTTAAAATACTTCTTCAATAGCAGTTCAAAATAGTTTTTAAAAGTTTTAAAAGTTTTTAAAATCCCCTTGGACAGACATTGTCTCAGATTCACCGGTATTTAGCATAGATAATGACCTCTCTTGATTCAGGAAGAAAAATAACACCTGAACAACTTTAGCATGCAGAGCTGATATAGTGCCTTGTCTCCTACCCCTTCCCTGTTCTAACTTTCTCAATTCCTTGGACTTCTTTCAGATGTTGCTCCTTCCTCTTCCACCACCGCAATGGATCTGAAGTTCTTGTTTCTGGCACTCAGATCCATACCAGAAAACCAGAATATCAGTACAGTAATAACAGCAAAGTCCTACTCTAGTTACAGCCTCACTGTACTCTAGCTTCAGCCCTGCAGCTGTTCTTCTGTACCACTTTAACTTTGTCCACTTTACATTGCTATAGTATACGTGAGTTCCAAAAATATAATATAAAAGTGGAACAAAAGTGTGATACCTATTTTCTCTTGCTTCCTCACTATGGTCTTCTGTCAGTTTGGTCATAGAAGTAAAAATAGAAGCAGTTATGGGGAGGGGATGTCACATGGAAGTAGGCTGATATTTTATATCCTGGTAAAATGATACCATTGAGGGTGTCCCGAGTTTCTCCATCTATTAAAAGAAATGGCCTCTTGCAAACATTGTTCAGATTGTTTGATAATTGCTAGTATCAAATGAAAAACAAACTGCTATCAAGAAGATCCTATTCCTGCTAACAACAGAGAAAAGTGTCAGGATTACATCCAAAAGAGACAGTAATACAAAGGTCACATGTCTGATTTCAGACACATAAAAGGATTATTGATTTATCCAAGGGTTACTGAAATGAAGATCTGGCTCGTGGTTCAGGTGAGGATGGGAGGAAAGTGATTACTGCCACATTACAGGCCTTCCCTGTAGATATGGGGTGTGGAAATAATCAAGGCTGATCTTACAGGGAGTGCAGCAGATGCACAGCATCTGGTCTCTGGTCTCCAAGGCTACATCTATACCAGTAAACTAAACAGGCTTAGGACATGTCTAAGCACTGCTCTGTGAGATCCATATTGTTTAACCCTTACTACCGACTCTGGAGTTTGGCCATTGTCAGCAGGGCTGCCCAGGTCAGCAGGGGCGCCCCGAAGGCAGTGAGGGAGAAAAGGGTAAGCCCTGAGCAGCGTGAGCTGAGCTGTGCAGGCCTTGAGGCCACAGGATGAGCCACCTTTCATCCTATTTCTTTGCACTGACACAGGCTAAAAGAATTCCTAGATAAGGGGTTTCTGAGCCTGCTTAACTCCGTCTGCTGCATCTTATTTTCTAGGAAAATAAATAAGCACAGTATTTTTCACAAACAAAGAAAACTTAAATAATACTTAAATAATATCCCCCCACATAATAATATCTCATTGTCTTTTTGACAATGTGAGCAAGGGACCAATTTTCATCCCATCTCTGCTCCCTACACTTAGAAAAATGCTTTTGTCTGTAGCTGAAGTCCTTCAGCCACAAGACAAATGCACAAAAATCTAATCTCTAATCAGCCAATGCCAATTTTCCCTGCTGTAACTCCAGTGCTTAAACAGGATGTGGTTACTATTTGTTCCCTGGGACACAGGACAGGGTGCTTAGAGGCAGGATCCCCTCTAAAAAGAGTATCAATCTCCTGTTCTGACTGCAATGAGCAGGACCTCACCACTTGCCTCCCAGAATACAAAATCACAGCCCAATGGGTTTTAGCTTTTTATTATTTTATCAGAGAGTTTGGTGCTGTTATATTTCACCATACCCTCCACGCATTTCCCACCAACAGCAGACTGGTAAGAGGGAAATCCCTGGTGGGGTTGCTGGACTCTTTGGCTTTTCTCCTTTTTGGGGCTAATTTAATCAGGATTTTTAAAGGGATAATAAGATTTTTACAATTTTTTTTTTACATAGGCAAAAATGTACACCTTTTCCACACTGAAGAAATCTGGAAGATACCCAAGGTTTTCTTTCAAAGTAACATCATCAAATAATATTCTTGTGTATCTGAGATTTAACATTTCAGATTCTTTCCTCTGCACCTTTTATTGTTCCTATTTACAGTGCACCTGAAACACATTGTGTAATTGGCAGAGAGCCCAGATTTTCCATTTAAGAACAGTTTGATGATTTCACTTTTTCTTTCTCTCTTTTTTTTTTTTTTTGAAAACAGCAGGTGCTCTACATTGTAAACAATGCCAGTCGCCATAATATTATTAGCTTTTGCATTTTTATTACATTTTTGCCTCCCTACATATTTTAAACTTCATTGCAAGGCATTTTTGGCACCAACTCAGAAAGCTTCTTATTTCATAAGGAAGATGGATACCAGTGAACACAGTGCTTTGTTGTCATTTATAATTAGAAAGCGTAAGATTTACTTAATCATTAAACCACCCAATATTTGTGGGTTTGTTTCTCCTTTGCTGTGCGATAGAACCACATCTGTCCCATGCAGTACATTAATTCCCTTTTCTGTAATACAGATTTTTCAAACATTTAACCCTTCTCTTTTCATGGAAACAAAATTATATTTTATAACAATGCTTTTCTCCTCCCTATCACTTTGCTTAAGATCCTGTAAACCGCATTTCAGATTTTTCACTGTTTGATGGGTCAACAGCCAGAACTGACATAGTCCAGTGGTTCTGCAATTACTTATTGTGTACTGAGAGTTTATATTCCATTGGTTATTAAAAATGAGTGCAAACAAAGGGAATTGAAGAAAAACAAATCAAAAAATCATTTTAAAAGAAATCCTGAAAAATGTCTACACAAGAAGGAACACATGAATATTCCAGAAATACAAATAATACAAGACAAGAATTGTATTTATGTGCAGATTTTTTTAATGCGTGCTTACACAATTTCTAGATAGAGAAGAAATCACTTGAAAAAACGGTTTAGGGTAACGTCATGTGCAATAAATATTTATTGTTAGAATTATTTGTGGTTACAATGAGGTCTTCATTAGCAAACAAAGGAAAAAAAATCAAGCTATTTTCATGTTTATACAGCAAGGATGTCTTTTGCTAAACTGCATTTTGAGCTACATTTTTTTTCCAGATCAATTCAATAAGTGAAAGCCCAACAGAGAACAGATGCAATATAAGAGCAATAAAGGGAAGTAAAAAAAATTAAAAATCCTTTGTTCTCCCTGCAGTACATCCATAAATCTATTAGTGTTATTTTCCTTTCTTCTCTTTTTTGCATCCCAAGCCAGATCTCAAGTTCTCTGAAGCAATCCTTAATCAAGCTCCCCAAAGGCCTACGACTGCATGCAGCAATTTCTCCCCTGCTCTCAGCACAGATGTTTCGAGCACATTCCATTACACCTACATGCCATTACAGCTAATGGCTTATTCTGATGAAGAAAGCTGCTTTCTGCTCAGTGCAGCAAAGGGGAAAATAGCCTCCTGTACAGTTCGTACACTGCAACAATGAAATGTGGGGGCAGGTGGTACAACAGAACTCTCTAATGTTAATTACATACTGTATTACCCCCAAATTTGGCTGGTCATTAATTATGCTAATTTACCTTCCTGAAAATTAGCACCATTCATGTGAACATTTGAGCAGTTTTTAGCAAAATGAACTATGGCATAGCGGTTTGTAAACTTAAACCTTTTGAAGCACCCGAATACAGGATTGCAGCAGCTGTATGGTGAGGCAGGGAAGGGAGGCCAGGCTGGCACAAGGGATCCTGACGGGAAGGGTGGTCCCATCTTATGTCTCCTCTGTGACCTTGGGCAATTTGCACCTAGGTGCTCCGTGCCTCGGTTTCTGTCTGTGGAAAATTACACCTGTCCCACACAGGCTAAATCTCCTACTGTTTGAAAGCAGCATTTGATTCCTTCTACTCCTGAAGGACTGACTTTTCTGCTACAAGACATTATGCTTCGGACTACTGGAAAAGCTGGAGATATAGATAAACAGTCAAAGTGTTTTGCTCAGGCAAAGAATAATTATCTGTCTTTACAGCAGAAATAATTAGCAGTTAAAATCTTCCTTTGGAATAAATGAAAAAGTTAAAGATTGCTGTGCTCTGTAGTGAACCTTAATAGATTCCACGCTTAGCTAAAGAGAATGGAAAATACAAAGCAAGAAAGCAAATAGCTCTTTTAACTCCTTAAACCCGTCCAGGCACCTCTGCAGTGATTTTTTTTGTTATATATTTAGATTACATTAGGTGTCCACAAAGAGAGATGTGGTAGCTTCAAGTGTGCCTATAGGTATAGATTGATTTTTTTTATTTAATTGTTCATAAAATATTAATCTCTGTCTTCTTCCAACAAAAACTAGGATTTTTCCATATTGATTATAGGCCTAACAAAGTAAGGTACCAGAGTTAGATTCAATTTGTAGATTCAATTAAATACATTAAATCACATTTTACTCGTGTTGAAATTGATTGAGTTTCAGAGTTAAACAAAATATCTTCTCCACGTTGTGAACTGTCTCCATTTCTTCCTCAAGGCTGCTGTTTTCTTCTATCCATCTCCAAGAAGCCATCATCATATTAACATAGATGACAATCTGGCAAGGAGGTGCTGATCAAAGATAAATTTCACACTCGCACTTCGCATTTTCTAATTACACCATCTGTGTCAGACTCTTTCGTGGCAGTTCTGCCCAATCTGTCAAATGCTGCATGCCTATGGGAATGCAGAGGAGCTGAGAAAATCGCCTCCATTTCCCCCACCAGCCGATCCATCACCCCAATCGGAGCTGGGTGGATATATTAGTCTAATTGGTACTGGAATGAAGGTTCCAGACTGCATATAAGATGAGGTGTTTGGGGGATGCAAGACATGAGATTTACAATTTGAATTATATTACAAGGCTTGCCCCAGCTTGTTTCATAGCAAGCTGAGAGCAAGCCATGCATGCAATATCAGCATGTGGAGGGATAAAAAAAGGAGGAAAGAAATGAGAAATATTTAAAAACAAATCATGAATGAGAAGGTGTCTCCTTTCATTACTCTTGGCTTCTTCCAGACATACTAAATGAAAATGATTACCAATAAATGCAGATGAAAAGTATTCATCCTTGTACTAGAATGTAAGAAAAATAAACGCAAAGCATTACGTACCCTGACCTACCAAAGATGGATAGTTGTGTTCTAATCAAGTCCTGATCTATTAAATCCAGCAGTCCTATCAAAATAGGGCTGGGTCCTTCCACACTAAAAGCATATTCCTTCCTATCTGTGATGCATGAGATTAAGTCGCAGACAGTGAGAAGCTGCAGCTTTTCTAGCAAGGCTGACATTTAAAATTATCTGCTTTATGGATCAACTTCTTCAGGAAAATTTGCCTCAGCTTTCTACCTATGTGTAATAAAAATTGCAAACTACTATGTGTGGGTGCAATCAAATCTGGGGTAACATCTCTGCCCCTGTGCAATCACATTTAAAAGAGAAAACAATTTGCTCTTCTGGGTACGCGAATAGTGGTGTGTCTGTTTACACTGGGATCTGCAAAGGAAAGCAAAAAAATGGTGTGGTAAAAGGAAATTCGATTGTGCAATAATACTATCTACGTGCAGAAATTGTGAACCATATCTGGGATATTATTTCATGACATCTGAGTACATTTGCACACACGCTTGATTTTGAACTTCACACTTCTTTTTTCCAGACAAGAAATGCACCATGGAGACATATTCAAGTTCATCTCATACATCTGTGATAGGTTCTGGGTTTGAACTCAGGTTCCCATTCTTTTTGAGTATTGCCCTCAGCATAAAATTGGTTCACCTAAAGGTTCTTTAATGTTAGCATATTTAAAATGAGACAGAGTGAAAAAAATCTATGGACGGATTAAAGAATTCTGTTTTCAAACCTGCTTTTCTGAAGAACAGAAGCAGGGCTCAAGCACATTGCTTTGTGTTTCAAACTTTGGTTTATTTAGTACAAAGCCAAAGGCATCACTGATGCAAGAATGTTGTTGGCCTGCAGCGGCTGCAGAGTAACACTACCTGAGTACAATACTTTTAACACCCTTTTCTGCATTCAGAATGAGCTGGGGAAAGAGCTGTTCAAATATTCATAAAGGACAGAAGACAAATATTTGGCAACTCCCAACATTTCAGTGCTAAATCATTTAGTAAACACAGGCTAACAGCATTAACACAAGATCAGACAAAACTGCCCAGCACCACTTAGGGCTAGGTCAGCTGAAAGTAACCTTAATGCTGTAAATCAGTCTTTTACTGCCACATATTTGACTGAACTTGTGTCTTTACTTGAACTTTTGAATTTTTCCCTTTCAAAGAAACATATAAGACAGCCTCAAGGTGGTATATGCCAGAATGACTCCACTTGAGAGGCACAATCAATGAACAGCAATTATCTCAGATATATTTGAGCTATTTATAGACAAAGACCTTTGTCTGGGTGGGTGCTGCATAACATAATGTGTCTGTATAGGCTACTTCTCTTTCCCCTGTGCATTTTAATTACACTGGCAATTTTTTTTCTCCCCAAATAGCTATGAACAGAATTTCAATTACACTTATTCATGAGTGTGCAATGCTCATCTCTGCTTCCGTGAGCCTTGCACGCAGGCTTTGAGGAGGAGGCTGGGAGCTGCTGGGAGCTTCTGGGAGCAGGCTGGTGCCTGTGCTGGGGATACTGCAGGGACTGGTGCTGTTTGAGGGCTGAGATGGGGCTGCAGCCTCTGTAGGCACATTTAGCAAGGGATTCATGAACAGCTGAGGTGCACAACTGCCTGATAATGTGGTAGATGCTTCAGGGACCCTTCCATGCAGATCTTCATGGGGCTGAGGCCAGGCTGCAGAGCAAGGTGGGCTTCCCCAGGTGCCTAGCCCAGGGACACCTGTGCCAACACTGGTAGGAGGGTAACCGCTATGCTCAGGAGCAGCTGTGCTCTGTAGGTCCTTCAATGCATAAGGAAAGCAGTTCACCATGTTATTAGAAGGCCAGGCGTTGGGGCAGGGTCCTCCAACAAGCTTCTTTTTCCTATTAGCTGAAAAGCAGAGGACTGTTTATCAGGAGGAAAACTAAGTGCTTACCCTAAATTATCGTGTACATAATTCAGTCTCCATCTCCCAGCATTGCAGTAGCCTCCTTGCACTCTCCAGAGGTCCCTGCACAACCCTTATATCCCACTGTCTTTCCCTAGGGCTCAGTCTGTGCTGCATGTCACCCTCCATCCCCAGCACTGAGTGCACAGATTTGTGGCTTCAGGGATAATAGGCCATGCAGAAAGCATATGAGCTGGATTTATTCTTCCCCTGTGAAGGGCTCTCATCCACGTTTTGTTCCTCCTCCAGCCACCAAGCTTCAGAATATATGTGGGAGTTTCTTGTCTTTAAGATAGAAATTCCTGTCTTGGGTTACACTTGTCCAAGGAGTCCAAAAGTTATCCGCAATGGGCAGGTGGATAGAGGTAGTGCGATTGGGAAATGATGGGGAAAAGGAGACAGAAAATCAGAGAAATCACTTTCTGGAGAACTGTGCAACAGTATTGACAAGGTGAGAGTATGTCAGTGAAATCGGTAAGAGTACAATCAGCATAAACAGCACCAGCTAAACACCACAGGGTGAAGCTGCGCCAGTGTGCATACATAAAGAGCAACTGTTTGTGAAGTGGGAGAAGCTGTAACCGTCTCTCATATGAGATGTCTCTCTGCAGCCAAGGACATATTGACATGCTTGGAAAATCCCCCTTTTCTCTGCAAGGAAGCCTAGGCACAAACTGTCTGCAGTGGGAACGCCAATGAACCTTCAGGCAAGTCTTTCAAAACTAAACAAACATTGAAAAAAGATATATTCTTGGCTGCTCCTTGCGCCATTGGAAAAGCCCTACCTGTTTGTTTAAAGCACAGTCTGGAGGGAAGGTTTTGGTGTCATCAGAGTGCTGATGCCCTGTAACTGACACCCTTTCTCAAGGGGCACAACAGTTGTATATGGGAAGTATTCTGATTTCCTGAAAATACATAGAATCATAGAATCACAGAATCATAGAATCATCAAGGTTGGAAAAGACCTCCAAGATCATTTAGTCCAACTGTCCACCTACCACCAAGAGTACCCACTAAACCATGTCCCTCAGTTCCATATCCAGATGTACCTTGAACACCTCAAGGGATGGTGACTCAACTGCCTCCCTGGGAAGCCTATTACAGTACCTGACCACTCTTGGAGAATTTTTTCCCAATATCTAACCTGAACCTTCCCTGGCGCATCTTGAGGCCACTCTCTCTCATCCTATCACTAGCTACCTGGGAGAAGAGGCCAACCCCCACCTCACCACAACCTCCTTTCAGGTAGCTGTAGAGTGCATGATGTTCTTCTCCAGAGAAAGGAAAGCAGATTTATTTCTTCCATGAACTTGGAACTATCTGCTCATGCAAATGACATAAAAAGCCCTTTCTACTATTTTCTGGTGCTACACACCATGCAGAACCTGTCTGAGTTGAGCAGGATGGGCTGGAGGCTTAGTCCTTCATGCACTGTCTAAATGAGCTTTACCAGTCCCTGCTTGAGCCCACAGCCTCTGGAGAAGGGCTGTGCAGGTTTCAGTGAGACAACAACTGAGCTGGAGAAACCTTTGTTACAGGTGATGATTATAGGTGAGAAAGAGTAAGGACTCACGATTAGAGAAATTGCTGCACATTTGTAAACCAAGCAGGTATGATACAAAAATCAGTGCAGTGCAGCAGACTTCAATCTTCACGGCTCCTGTCAGAGCAGGACTGTGCTCTCAGCGGAGACAGACAGTTTTTAGAGCTCCTATGGCTGCAGCCAGTAAGTGTATGTATCATTGTGGTTGAATAAATAAATATCCTCTAAAGGAACTTGGTTCAGAAGAGTAAAATAATTAAGAAACATGAAAAACATTACTGCCCATATTCAATTAACAGCTGAAGTATTGTTAGAAAGATAGATCAATCTGCAATGATCTGACTAAAAGCAACAGTTTAGATAACTTGTCTGATAATGGCATGTACGTCTCCCATAAATGCTCAGCAATCCCATATCATTAAGCCTTCAAGGACAAGCATGATTGATGGCAACGTACCTACAGGAAGCAGCTCAGATGGAAAAACTCCAATCTGTGCCAGTAAAGTAATTACCTGGGATGGTGGCTATGCCATGTGATTAGATAGGACTGGGGCAGACACTGCAGTGCTCTGAACACTTCCCTGGGCCCCTCTGAAGAACAGCTCTGTGCACCAGCCGCCAAGGTGGCTCTTTGCTTGTTACTCTGCACACATTGTACTGAGTCTTCAAGATCAATGTCTCTGCCTCTTTTCAGTATGTCTGCATTACTTTTAAATAGCAAAGGAATACTGTGTCCATCTACAGTGACTTTATGCTTTGTGAATCACTGTGCAAACTGTTCCAAATAAAAGTAAATTCAAGATGTATCAGAAATTAAAATCCAAAGTGACACCATCTCCCATATGCAGAGACACACAAGTTGTTTAACAGTTAACATTCACCAGCTACGAATCTATCCTTATTTATTTTTTTTTTAAAATCTCTGTCTCCTGTTACCATTCAGGACAAGGACTAAAAATAAGGATGTCACAATCATGCAACCCAATCCAAGTAATCAAGCGCTCCTATTTCAGTAATGCTTTTTATGTATAAATATTTCAAGAATAAAGATTATTTTTGAGCTTTCAAGAGCTGAAACATAATATTTACTTTTACAAAAGTAATACTTGGGACAAGAATTCAGTGAATCATGGAAGCTGCATTTTCTTTGCCACCATTAAAAGAACTCAGTATAGGGCTGTGAGTGTGAAGAAATATGAAAGATTGACAAATCTTTTTTTCTTGTCTGTATCCCATTCCATAGCGTACAAGCTGGGAGACCCTCAGCCCAGCTCGCATTACTTTCCAGTGAAATATACAAAAGCAGGGAAACAAAGACTTGTACTGGAACCTCTGGAAGATCATAATTTTTCCTTTCCATCTTGCATCTGACTCTTGACTTAGCAGAGTTCTTCTTGATCAGTCCTAAGACTGGGTCAAAGTGTTCTCCAAGTCTGAAAAAGGGTTTGGAAATCCAGTGAGGGTCATCTCTCTAGAGAAACCCAGTACCATTGATACTGTTTAGGACAGATGCAAAGAAAGAAGACATCTCTTTTACAACATTTTGGCAGAAGTGCCTCTTGTTTCAGACTTAAAAATTTGGCCCAAGTTACTCTGAGTCTCAAGGCAAAAGCAAGTCTTTTTCCTACTGTGTCTTTCCTCCTACGCACAGAACTTAAAGTGAAGGAAAAGCCCTGCTCTTTATCTAAATCAGATTACTTATTTCTAATTTGTTTACCTCTTGGTCTCTTCTAACATGATGGTTTTGTTAAAGTCAGTGACAAACGTCTCCTGGAAGTGGGACCTCTCCCAAGGAAGATGTCAATACACTTGTTCTTTGTGGGCTGCCTATGTGTCTTTTAAACAAACTCTGATGGAGAGAAAAAGCGGATGACATTTATGACGTTGATTTTGTGTCTTGGACTCACGTCTAAAGAAACATACTTAGCACACAGATTGAATACCTGAATAACCAATGACTATTTTTATTTATAAATATATAAAGTTAAGCCTGCAATAAGTACAGTGCTTTCCACTGAGGTATATGAGGTTATCTTGAGTTACTCAGAGGAATGCCTAGCAATATTAATAGCAGCAGCTATTTAGTGAAACTAGGAAAAGTAGATGACTGAAATACAGTGTATTGCAACTGAATTTTGAGGGAAAAATGTTGCAGGAAATTTTCACATATCTATTTAAATCTGCTTTCAACTATCAGCATTTGTTATCCTTCTCTTCACTTTCCCTTCACGTTCCTTTATTAGGGGCAAAATGGAATGTGGAAAGGAAAAAGAATAATATAGTACTCCAAAAGGTACAGAAATTATGAGTTTGCAGTGTGTTCCTTTTCCTTTTTTTTTTTTTTTTTCCACTGTTTGTATTTCTCAGGTTCCTCTTGACTGGCTTGCCTTTTCTTAAAGAAATTGGGCTATTTATTGTTCCAACAAGGATAAAACATTATCATTTCTAACCACAAAACCCATAACTTGACAGTGAACTGAAAAAGGCTGAAGTTCAAAGTGAATCAGGGCCACAAAGATGATAAAGGGCCTGGAGCATCTCCCTTATGAGGAGAGGCTTGGTAATCTGGGTCTGTTCAACCTGGAGAAAAGAAGGCTGAGAGGGGACCTGATCCATGTTTATAAGTATCTTAGTTACAGGAGGCAAATGGAGGTGGGGAACCTCTTTTCAGTGGTCAGTGGGGACAGGACAAGGGGCAATGGCCTTAAGCTGGAGCATAGGAAGTTCCGCACCAACATGTGGAAGAACTTCTTCACAGTGTGGGTGACTGAGCACTGGAACAGGCTGCCCAGGGAGGTTGTGGAGTCTCCTTCCCTGGAGATATTCAAGACCCGCCTGGACGCCTACCTGTGCAACGTGCTGTAGGGAACCTGCTCTGGCAGGGGGGTTGGACTCGATGATCTCTTGAGGTCCCTTCCAACCCCTGCAATTCTGTGATTCTGTGATTCTGTGAATTTATATAGGAGGCTTTTTTTTAAGGCACCACAAATGCTCAGAAATTCTGGAAACATGGAAAAGATGATGGAAAGGTTGTTTACATTTCCATATTGAAGATCATTAATTCTTCAAGCCAAAGACTCAATATACTGTTGAATTAAAAGTAACACAGTTTATCATAATGGAAAAGAACATGCAAAGAAGCAGTTGTAATATTAGAAGGAGAGAAGCCATCTGTTTAAAGTCTTAACATTGATAACACAGGGACAAACAAATTCAGTGGAACAGTTCACATGAGCAGTTGCTTACATGTGTAAAAGTTTTGGGGAGGGACCTGTAGAACATGACTAGATTTCATGGCAATCAATAAAAATCGTAAAATATTCCAGCAGTGATGTCAAGACAATGACCGTAACCCTGAATGTGTTTGCCATGCTATTCTTGTTATTTTTCATTGTGACAGATTTTATTAAGGCTATTTATTGTTAACACATGGCTTCTTGGATTATTAACATTTCATATAGATATATATGATTTCTGTTTTTCTGCCCAACATAACTGAAATTTTGGTGGAAAGAGAGACTTGGAATTTTAAACATTGAATTCCAGATGTCTTCTCAGTAGACCTTTACTATACAAAGATGCATTATGTATTTACAGTTTACTACCTGGAGAGAAAAGAATTAACATAGGAGTTGCACATGTCCAGCTTCTATGTCAAGCTCAGCTGAGGAAATCAGTTCATACCACAGCTGGTCCAAAATCTATCACACTTTTACATTTTTGGCAGGATGTCACCCTAGGCACTGTAAATGGTGTATGTGTGCTATATAATTATATTGTCCATGGATTTATGCACCTGTGTTGCATATTTCATTACATTTTCTTGGCCTGCTTATTAGGACTACATTTTACATGTCTAATAATATGATTCAAATTCTACCAAATATGAAACACTGATTTTAAAGCAAAGCTAAATGAAGCTTAAGTAATTTAACATGAACCAATGGAAGACAAAAGAATTGCTTCAATCATAACAAAGTCACGAGGTTCCTCTTGCTGCTCTTCCACCCACGTTTCCTTTCTTCTGCTCATAAAAAAAAAATCAAGCTAGATAAATGCAATTTTAATCCATTTATTTACTGACAATACAGTAGAAAGCTTTTTCCTTTTCTTGGAAAGAAAGCGTTAATGGGACATTAACAGGAAATTACAATAAACTTGGAATCTTTTGCAGAATAAAATCAGAGTTCATACAACAAATATCATGTGTATTTTGTTGTTTCTAAACATCAATTGGCCGTATAAAAAGTGTAATAGAAAAATTAAAAATTTGTGATTACAATGACACAGAGCGCGTGCCAACAGCTCTGTGGATGGCTTTTTATCTCATTCCCTTAGTGAAAACAGTTAACTAGGCACTGGTGAGATATTCTGTAACTGCGCAACAAAAAGCTGGCACAACTGCCAAGTGTGGCATGCCAGATGTGTGAATACATTCTGGAGAGCAGTATCAGCAGCTCCAACAGAAAGCCATAGCCATTAATCTAGAGACCTCTGGGAGTTCAGGATAGTGCTGTAAAACCTAGACCCTGCCAAGACTGCATCAGATAAAGCCATCAATGCATTGTAAAAAAGACACAAAACCTATTTCATGGGCTGCACTGATCAAGCAATTACAATCATTGACTACATTAAGCAAAGAAACAGCGGGGTGCCCTATAAAATTGACTGCCAACTTGAATAATCAATAGACTCCATGTAGAGTAAATTAAATAACTGAAAAACTATTTGGAAAAGCTGAAGTTAAAAAGCCAATCTGTAATCCCTCATCCATGGAGAAACAATCCTGCATCCAAAAGATTCTTTAGCTTGCTTTCAGTCTTGTCACTGGGAAATACAGCTAATAGTAAACTGAGACGTTCTTTAACTATCACATTCACTAGTTAATAATTGTTCATTTAACCCGGGCATTCATAATCAATGCATGCATTAGTATCATACCTCCCAATCTGCCAGCCTTCTAACATGGGCCTAAATCGCAGGGCTAATATTCAGAATGAGAGAACCTGGAAGAATTGTATGTATTCTGGGAGACTTAAAATGATATAGAATGCTTTCCCTAATACAACACATATTCAGTTTGGCCTAACTCTTCTGATTATTTCCAACATAAGTCATTTATAACAATAGCCATAATTTGGCAATTGATAGTAGAATGGGTTGGAAGTGTTACAGAAGAACTTTTTTTTCCAACAAAAGACGCCGATTCATCAAAAAAAAAAAAAGATTGGGAAAACAGAATGACATTGATTAAATGGTTTTCTTCAATGTTTTTCTTTCTCCAATTAATAAGGGTGGTTGAGGGACAGAAATTACTCCTCTCTCTCCCTGGAAAAATATATAGGTGGAGATAATGTCCCCCCTCCCCAGCTGTGTATGAAGGCAGCTGAATCCAAGTCTTTAATGAAGATCACCACTGTGGGTTTTATATCTTTTGGACCTCAGATGCTTTTCCAAGAAATATTAACAGTTTTTGGGTTTTGATTGTAAATAAGCCTAAAATTTTCATCTTTTTTTTTTTCCAATTTTTTTCAAAATTAGCAATGTTCTTAGTGAATGCTTGAATGGCTGTATAATAGGAGAGGGCTGCAGTGGTGCTGTGGAGAAATCTATGTAGGTCAGCTGTCCACTTGCAAATTGCTAAGGCTGGGAGGGAGGACTCATCTTTTGTTAACTGTATTGCACTATGTCAATAGGGCTCATCCAGGCATCTGTTTGGATAAGGATCATCAACTGTAGGACCGTAAGTATTTTGCAAGAGTGATAACTTCTTTGCAGCATTAGGACAGATAGAAGCATATTGCAACAGTACATCCAAGTTATTGTATCCTAACAGGTACTGTTCATGTTGTTAGCACTTCCAGGGCACATATGCCATAGTATATTGTTTGCAGTAATATGAGTCAAGTATTGGCACTGGTAGACTATCAGTGTCTAAGAATGCTCATTAGTTTGCACTTCTTTATTGAGCGGAGTCCCAACCTGAGCAAATGCAGAACTTCAGGTTTTACCTCCTGTCCCAGCTGACCTAAGTACTATTTCTTGTGGCCACAAATTTGTGACTGTCCCCTGAATTTGGTTCAATGCTTGACAAAAAAAAACCCGCAGTGAAGACATACTTCAAAAGATAATTTCAACTGTTTGACTACTTTTTTTTTTCAAGAAGGCAGAGACAGTGGTGAAAACCTCAGACAGTGGCAAATATTCTGATTTTATACCGAAGAGAAAATAGGTTCTTTTTAATTCCTGTGGTATAAATAGCAAGAAATGTCCCTTTTGAACAAATTACACATTTTGATGTCTACACAAATTTTCTCTGTTTTCATTCCCTTGTTTTGAAAGAAAAATCCCCTTTTTTTTGTGGTGAAAATATATTCTTTCTTGGGAAAAAAAAAAAAAA